>MDKI01109062.1:0-16704 GCA_005239505.1 Nicotiana paniculata | reverse complement strand
AATATTTATAGCAAAAAATAGTATAGAATTTGGGTGTGGTCAAAAAATAGTTGTTCACAGTTGAGATCTTGTTTTCTGCTCTCATCATTGCTCGATACGCTTTCGTTGGAGTATCTGAGGCTTGGATCTTCGACCTCGACTGGTATGACTGCGTCTGTGCCGTAGATCAAGGAGTATGGAGTTTCTCTATGCTTGTTTTTGGCATAGTGCGATATGCCCATAGCACTTCTGGTAGCATTTATGGCCATAGTCCCTTGGTGTCCTCTAGTTTCTTTTTCATGATGTTCAATATAGTTTTGTTGGAAGATTCGTCCTGGCCATTTCCGGCGGGATGATATGGCGTGGGGAGTATGCCCTTAATGTGCCATTTCTCGAAGAACTCGGCGGTCTTTTTCCCGGTGAACTGTGGTCCGTTATCACAGTTGATTTTCTTTGGGATGCCAAAGTGACATATTATATTTCTCCTTATGAATGTGACGACTTCCTGTTTGCGTATTTGAGCGAAGGCGCCTTCTTCCACCCGTTTAGAGAAGTAGTTAGTCAAAACTAAAAGGAAACGTACGTTATCTCGCCCGGTCGGGAGCGGCCCTACGATGTCCATTCCCCACTTGATGAATGGCCAGGGTGACATGACTGAGTGGAGATGTTCGCCTGCTTGGCGTATCATGGGGGCATACTTTTGTCATTGTTCGCACTTTTTGACGAAGTCTGCTGTTTCTTTTTTCATGGTAGGCCAATAGTAGCCGGCTCGTATGAGGCATCTGACGAGTGCTCAGTTGGCGGTGTGGGAGCCGCAATGGCCTTCGTGTACTTCTTCGAGTACTCGCCTGGTTTGATTTGGTCCTAGGCATTTTGCCAAAGGGTCGCCGAACATTCTTTTGTACAGGTCGTTATCGATGATGTTGTACCTGACTGCCTGCATTCAGAGCTTTCTTGCTTCTTTTTTGTCTGTCGGGAGTGTTCTCTCCTGCAAGTAAGTTATAATACGGTTGCGCCAATACCAAAGTTATGTTTATAGAGTGTACCTCAAGTTGGTCTAATAATGGGTGGAGTAATGTGACCACGTTGTCCCTTCCATTTTTGTTTTTTGTTGCCGCTGCTATCTTGGCAAGGCCATTTGCTTCGGTGTTTTGGGCTCGCGGTATTTGGTCGAGCTGGAATTCATCAAAATCTGGAAGTAGTTTGTGGATTTCTGTTTGGTATATTTGCAGCCTTGGCTCCTTGATATGATAAGTCCTTGTTACTTGGTTGACCACAAGTTATGAATCATACCGGAGGACGACTCGTCGGGCTCCATATTTGAGGGCTAGTTTGAGTCCTGCAATAACGGCCTCGTACTCAGCCTCGTTGTTAGTCATATCTGGGCATCGTATAGATTGGCGGATTACCTCGCCCATCGGGACTTCGAGTACGTGTCCCAGTCCCGATCCTGATGCATTATAGGTGCCGTCGGTATGTAGGACCCATAGGTCAGGTTGAAGAGATTCGTTAGAGAGGCTTCCCGTACGACTTCAGGCATTATCTTGGCGCTGAAGTCGGTGACGAATTTTGCTAGCACTTGCGACTTTATCGCTATTCACGACTGATACGTGATATCATGCTCGCTTAGTTCGATGGCCCACTTGGCCAATCTTCCCGATAGTTTGGGCTTATGTAGGATACTTCTAAGGGGAAAGGTCGTAAAGATCGATATTGGGTGGCATTTAAAGTAAGGTCTGAGCTTCCGTGAAGCCATGACCAGTGCCAGGGCCAGCTTCTCGTGGTGCGGGTACCTCGTTTCAGCGTCGACCAGATCCTTACTAATATAATAGTCGATGATTGCGTACCATTGTTTTCACAGACGAGTACTGCACTTACCGCTGCTTCTGATACCGCCAAGTATACTAGGAGGCGTTCGCCAGTTTCGGCTTTGGCGAGCAGTTGGGGCGAGGACAAATACGATTTCAATTCTCTCAAGGCTTCGACACATTCTGAGTTCCACTGGAGTCCGTTGTCTTTTTTGAGGACGTTAAGAATTTGTGGTATATGTCCGAAGATCGTGGGATAAACCTTGACAGTGCGGCTATGAGGCCGGTGAGCTTTTGTACCTGCTTTTTGCTGGTCAACAGTTCGGGTATCCCTTCGATAGCTTTGATCTGGTCGGGGTTGACTTCTATGCCTATTTGTGATACTAAGAAGCCGAGGAACTTGCCTGAGGTTACGCCGAAAGCGCATTTTTCGGGATTCATCTTCATGCCATATCGTCTCAGTATGTCAAAGGCTTCTTTCAGATGGTCGATATGATCTTCTTTCCTTTTGGATTTGACTAGCATATCGTCTATGTATACGTCCATCTTTTTGCCGAGTTGTTCCTTGAACATCTTGGTGACCAACCTTTGGTAAGTTGCCCATGCATTCTTCAGCCCGAATGGCATGACTCGATAACAGTAAGTCCCTTGGTGGGTTATGAAAGTCATTTTTTCTTGATCCTCCTCTTCCATGAGGATCTGATTATATCCTGAGTATGCTTCCAAGAAGCTTAGTAACGCGTGTCCTACCATTTCATCGATGAGCTGGTCGATGTGTGGCAGTGGGAGGGAGTCCTTTGAGCATGCTTTGTTCAGGTCTGTGAAGTCGACACACATGCGCCATTTCCCATTCTTCTTTTTCACCATGACCACGTTGGCGACCCACCTGGGGTACTTGGATTCTTTAATGGAGCCATTGTCTAGTAGTTTTTCTACTTCTTCGCGGACTGCATCATTAATTGTGGCGTTGAATTTCCTTCTCATTTGACGTACTGGCAGGTAGAGCGGGTCCACGTTTAATTTGTGTGTGGTGATGTCTTTTGGGATACCTGGCATGTCTGCATGGGAGAAAGCGAATAGATCTGCATTGTTGTTTAGAAATTCATGGAATTTACCTAGTTTAGAGAGTTTGTGACCGATGTAAGCCTTTTTTCTTTTGTCATTTTTGTCTAACTGAACGGGGTCGAGGTCTTCTACTATTGATCCCGCGGCCTCCACAACGTCGGGGTCTTTGATGATGTCGTCTTGATCGTTGGGTTTTGCTCCTGACTTTGGTAATTGCTATGCTTCCGAGTTTGTTCCTTTCAACTGTTGGGTATATGTATAATCTTGGGAGATGCGGTAACACTCCTGTGACGTGCACTGTTCACCTCTAATGCTAAATATTCCCCAAGGGGTCGGGAATTTATTACTTGATAAAGGTTGGAAGGAATGTCCCTCATGCCATGTATCCAGGGCCGCCCTATGATGGTGTTATAAGCTGTGTCCTGGTTCATGATGTGTAACATTGTATCCAACGTGACGCCTCTAGCCAGGACGTGTAGTGTTATTTCTCCTAAGGTTCGTTCAACTGTATTGTTAAACCCTGTTAGTGTTATGCAGTGGGGTATTATCTTATCCTCGAGTCTCATTTGAGCTAGAACTCGGGGGTGAATAATACACGCTGCTTCCATCATCCACCATTATCCTTATTACGTCAGTATCTAAGATTCGAAAAGTAATAACTAGAGCATCAAGGTGAGGGAAGGTCAAACTGTGGGTATCTGACTTATCGAAGATGATACTGTCTTCGAGGTCGTCATACCTTTCATGTGTTATTGACCGCTTTAGCTTGTGCGTGGTGGTGAATTTCACATGATTAATTGTGGCCTCGTTTCCTCCACCGATGATCATTTGGATGGTGCGGGTGGGGGAGGGTGGTTTTGGAGGCCCTTGGTGTTGTTCTCGTCCTCTGCCGAAGTTGGCTCTTCCACGGTCGAGCATGTTCACCACTTCTTGTCGTAAGGCTATGCATTCCTCTGTCTTGTGGCCTCGTTCCTGGTGGAACTCGCAGAGGGCATTTGACCTTCTTGTGCTTGGGTCAGACTTCATATTCTGTGGCCACTTTAACTTTGGCCCGAGCTTTTCCAATGCATACACTATTTCTGAAGGGGAGACAAAAAAAAGAGTAGATAAAGGTGGGGGCATACCTTTGTCGTTCCGTAGAGTCCCTGTGTTTGGCCTTGACGACCCTTCCATAGGGAGAGGAGGTGGTGGAATTGCTGTTCTAACATATGGTTGGTGTCAGTCACGGTTGGGACGTGGGCCTGGGTGATCCTTTCGGGCATCATTACAGAGATACCGTCTAGACTCTGTATGGACTGACGTTAGCCGTTAAGTTGGTCCATTGAGGTCGTCCTCATCTGCTCGGACCTCAGCATAATAGGCGTTGTAGATTTCTTCCCAGGTAGTTGGAGGGTATTTCATGAGCCTGCTCAATAAATTTCTGGTTGCCCTCGATCCGGTTCTGTTCAACCCATTTTGGAAGGCTGCTACGACCATGCCCTCAGATACATTTGGTAAACTCATCTTGGCTCCGGCATGGATGACTACGAACTTATCATCTATTTCTTCGAACGTTGTTATAGATCGTGCTGGCAGCTGTGAGTACCATGTCAGGGCTCCCCCAGTTAGGGTTTCACCGAACTTCTTAAGCAGCACAGACGATACTTGCTCCTTTGAGAGGTCGTTGCCTTTTACTGCTGTGACGTAGTGGACTATGTGATCTTCAGGGACCGTTGTGCTGTCATATATTTTCAAGTACGACAACATCTTGAAGGTTTTGAGGATGGGTGTGGTGCTGCCTCTTCACTGTATGGTTGCTCTACGAACCGACCAACGTCCCGTTTGGGTAGGAGTTTTGGGGCACCGAGTATTTTGTCGACCCTCTCCTGATGCTCTTTCATCTGATCTCGTAGTGCCTTATTTTCATTTTCCATCTCCTCCATCTTCCTCAGTATAATTGTGAGTGCATCGTTACCTGCATCGACTGTAGTGTTGGTGTTACCTGTTGGGTAGGGAGCTGATTTTTACTTGGTGGTTGTTTTTGCTGGTGCGACATTATGAGCCATTCCTAGAGCGGGCTTGTCGAGGAACTCATTCAGTGTACTTGTCAACCATGCTTCTAATAGCCTTTTCACTGCCAGTGGTGCTTCTTCAGCTGTGGACGTGGAAGCGCCTCTTTCTCGAACGACTGTTATGCTTTCACGGAGAGGGGGGTGAACCGCCTTGTCCTGTCGTGATGCTGGGTGTGGTGTTCAGATCTCCTCCGTCGTTATCCTCATCAATGGCGCTCATGAGGTTAGCGGTAACATCTTCTATGGCTTTCAACCTTCTTCTCCCTTCCCTGCTATTGTTAGTTTGTGCAGATGGAAAGAGATAGATGTGTGCGTGTCTATACTGTCATTTTTTCTTTCTAGATCTAACAGAAACTACATATTTTAACTAGAAAATCCCCACAGATGGCGCCAAATTGTTTTACTGAAAATATGATAATACACTGATGTGATGTCTATTAAGCTAAGATGACATGTTAATCCTAGTTAAGCTTAATAACCGTTAGATCTATGAAAGTAATGATTAACGAGCGGAGTAGATACGCTGTGATATTGAATGCTAAACCAGGATGCTTATAATGATTGACAATGAATATACAGTGGAATATATGAAATGAATGCATGCAATGGAAATAAATGTAATAACATATGATTACACGTCTGAATACCGAGTGGGGAATATCAGCTGTCTTGTTGTCAGCAAAGTAAATGATGGACAACGTGAGTGTGATATTGAGTTCTTGGATCTTGTATATAGAAAGGTGTTTCTTAACTTGAGAATCAATAGATGAGACAAAAAGTGTATATTCTTTCGATAATCAACAATACAGAATGTTCTTTTTTCCCTCAACCGATCCCTTTTTTTCTCCCCTAATGTTCTATATATAGGAGACATCCTTTAAGGAACCCTAAAAAGTACAAGGGATGGAATATTCTGTTGGAATATTCTCCGTCTCTAGTTAAAAAATGGGCTATCATCACTAAAGACTCCTGCTCGACTTCGTCTGATGTAGGACCTCTGCCCCTAATTGTTGGTCGAGCTACGCTTCGACCTCGACCGCTGGCCTTATGAAATCTGATCCAAATTTCGGCCAATACAGATACCAAATATAATGACATGTGCCGAGAGGCCATAAGTCACTCTTTCCATATCAGATGCTGAAATAATTCAGTACATCTCAAAAAGTAGAGGCCAACTACTGACATGTTTTCCACTATCCTTCAAAGCCGAGACACTACTTTGAGCTATAAAATACCAAAAAGTATATGCAAGTTTTCTCCTTAAATCACAGAAATTAGCAAAAGCCTTTTAAATGACCAAATTAAAACCAAAACAATATGTGCACATGTCCGTACTCGTTACATCGCCACTACCTTCGGATCACGATAGAAACAACATAACCCAATAATTTCATAATCAGATACAAACAAAGGAGAGAAAAATCGGAGAACCGGAGAAGCGAAAAGAAGACGGGAATTTCAAAAGGCAAACACCACTTTTCTTTATCTAAAAGGACTCTAAAGTGGCCCTAGTTTAGTTCAGCTAGGAAATAATGTAAACTAAGCAGAGGGGTAAAACTGACCTTTTGAGCCGCAACAGGACGACGAAGTCCTACTTACTCCTGCTTATAAATAGTAGGAACTAGTATTCAAGTACAATCCATCATGAGAAGAGTAAGAAAACAAAATAGTGCAAAATTTTGAGTTAAATTAGTTAAAATCTGAGTCAATGAGTTATTCAAAAGTTACCGTAACATTTCAAAATTGATATAACAAAAAAGAATTACTAGAAGCAATGAGATTGTCGTAATCTACCACTGACCTGCAGGACTGAAATCACACAAAAGATGTGGGAATATGAAGAGAAAAACATAAATCATGTATCTTCAAGATATCACCAACATAATAGTAAATGTGCAAATACAGATTTTTCCATCCCAATTGTACGGTAAAGCAACCGAAAACCATGCTGGAAGAGCAATAAATCAACTCTATTAACCCTGTAAATTGGATCAACCTCATCTCCTAGACCTTTGCTTTGCTTTTGAGTCAAAATGGTGAGCTCTAAGCTTTTTGTTTCGCATAACATTTGCCTGCCCAATGTTAGGGGTTGTCATGATTTCTTACCATATTTGATTTTCCTATCTGTTAAAGGAAAGGACAATATATTTATCATAATTGGGTTTTCCTTCTTGTAGAAGGAAATTATAATTCTTCCATATTTGGCTAGTCCCTTTTCTGGTAGGAAAATGTTTGGACTTCTATAAATTGAAGATCATTCCTTCTCATTCAGTAGCATCCACAATGTAGCCATATAGGGTTTGATAGTCGTGTTTAGGAGGAAAACTTTACGGAACAAGTGTTAGAGTGTCACTTGTGTTTGCCTTTCGTGAGGTTGTTCTCTCGATATTTTGTACTATCTTTTATTATAGTGAATTGCTCATCTCCGCCGTGGACGTATGTCAATTGGCCGAATCACGTTAAATATTTGTGTTTCTTTTGGTAGATTTCTCTTTTACTGTATGATTTATCGTCGTTCAAGGTTTGCTTTACTAGCTCCCGCGTGACACCTGTTTTTTCGGTCCTAACAAGTTGTATCAGAGCGAGGTTCAAGATAGGTTCATCTTGGCGATTTAGTTTTAGCCGCAACCTATTTGACAATAATCAAGATTTTTATTTGAGAAATTTGACCGGAGTGCTACTCTCATTGAGACAAACTTTGTGGTGGAGATTTGGAGATGCGACCTGTTGAAGATTATATGAAGAAGGTGAATCAAGTTTATTTTGTCAGAAAATTCAGGCCAAGAGGGAGAATTGTTAGGGGTTGTCCTGATTTCTTACCATATTTGATTTTCCTATCTCTTGAAGGAAAGGACACATATTTACTATAATTGAGTTTTCCTTCTTGTAGAAGAAAATTATAATTCTTCCATATTTGGCTAGTCCCTTTTCTTGTAGGAAAAAGTTTTGGACTTTTATGAATTGAAGATCCTTCCTTCTCATTCAATAGCATCCACAATGTAGCCATAAGAGGCTTGAGAGTATTGTTTATGGGGAGAATTTTACGTGACAAGTGTAGTGTGTCACTTGTGTTTGCCTCTTCGTGAGGTTGTTCTCTCGATATTTTGTACTCTCTTTTATATAGTGGATTGCTCATCTCCATCCGTGGACGTAGGTCAATTGACCGAACCACGTTAAATATTTGTGTCTCTTTTGATAGATTTCTCTTTTATTGTCAGATTTATCGTCGTTCAAGGTTTGCTTTGCTAGTTCCCACACGACACCTGATTTTTTCGGCCCTAACACCCAACAACACCTTCTCTAAATGGCATACTCATGAAGGCCAGCAATCTACGTGCCTCTTTATCTGTCTCAGCTGTTGTTGTTATGCAAACATCCATTCCTCTTGGCTTACCAAGAGCATTATAACTTAGCTCTGGGATGACACTCCGTTCGTGAAAGCCAATGTTGTAATTTCCATGACCATCAAAGCTATTGGGTTTTACACCTTGAAAGTCCCTCATCCGAGGAAGCCCAAGATTAATTAACCGGTCAAGGAAAGAAAACATCACCTATCAAGAAGAAGCAGATGTGAGTTTGCAGCACAAAAGCAAATAACATATATCAAGGGGAGTTTTTATTTTTAATTGGAAAATTTTATTGCAAAATCTTTTTAGAAATCAAATATCCAAAAACAAAAAAGTGGAGAGTTTTTATTTTTAATTTGAAAATTTTATTGCAAAAAACTTTGAGGAAATCAAATATCCAAAAACAAAAAAGTGAACCTTTTTTTGCAAATTTGTCACCAAACACACTTTTTGCAGAAACAATTATAGCAAACTTTTTTTAGAAACTGCTAAAATACCCCAAATACCATGCAAATGTTTTGCATGCACAGAGATCTTTCAAGCATAGTACTGACTAGGGTCTATAGCTAGCATAAAAAATGCTAGCGGCTAATATAAGTACGAAACAATTCCCGATGAGGTTGACACTGATCAATGATTCCTATATCTTTGAACTCTTCTATTTGTGCCAAAAGTCCAAAAGAGTCAAGGGTAATTAAGGTCACCGTTGTAAAGCTTAAAATTTGACTGGGTGCCTAATATTTCATCTGTCCTAAGATATTTTAAACTAATATGACTAGTCCTCAAGTCCACTAAAGTAAAAGGGAAACAATAACAAGAATAATAAACCTAGTAGTTTTATATAGGTGGGGTCCGGAAAGGGTAAGATATACGCAACTTTATCCCTACCCCTGAAAAGGTAGAAAGACTATTTCCGATAGACCCTCGACTAGAGAATGATTGAAAAAGAAAAGGTAATTGCAACAAGTAAGAATAACAACAAGATGAAATAAGATCGAATCCCAGAATGCAGTCAAACTCTAGGTAGTGATAACCATCTATGAATAAAGATATCATACTAACACTAATGCTAGCGAACTGAGTAAGACAAAGCAAACCGCTCGACTACCTACAAGCCTTCCACCCTAATCTTTGACTTCCACACCCTTCTGTCTAGGGCCATGTCCCCAGTCAGCTCCAGCTGCACCATGTCTCGCCTAATAACTTCTCCCCAAAACTTCTTGGCCTACCTTTACCCCTCTTGTTTCCACCCCGAGGCTAACGACTCGCACCTTCTAACTAGGGCTTCTATACTTCTCCTCTTAAATGCCCGAACCAACTCAATCTCGCCTCCCGCATCTTATCCTCCACAGGGGCCACTCCCACCTTTTCCCGAATAACTTTATTCCTAATCTTATCCAATCGGGTATGCCCACATATCCACCTCAACATCCTCATCTCAGCTACTTTTAGCTTCTGGGTATGAGAGTTTTTGACCGGCTAACACTCTGCTCCATACAACATAGTTGGTCTAACTACATCCTTGTAGAACTTACCTTTAAGTCTCAGCGGCACATTTTTATCAGACAAGACACCGGAAGAGAGCCTCCACTTCATCCATCCTGCTCCGATACGATGCGTGACATTTTCATCAATCTCCCTGTTACCTTGTATTATAGATCCAAGATACTTAAAATTGCTCTCTTGGGGATGACTTGCGTATCAAGCCTCACCTCCACATCCCCGTCCTAGGTATTGTTGACGAACTTGCACTGTAAGTATTCCGTCTTGGTCCTGCTCAACTTGAAACCCTTAGAATCTAGGGTCTACCTCAAAACCTCCAGCCCCTCGTTAACACCACCCCGCGTCTCGTAATTAAAACTATGTCATCAACAAATAAGATACACCAGGGCACCTCACCTTGACTGTGTCTCGTCAAAGCATCTATGCCAAGGAAAATATGAATGGACTAAGAGCTGATCCCTGGTGCAACCCCATCATAACCGTAAAGTGTTCCAAGTCTCCTTCTGCGACCCTAACCCGAGTCTTAGCTTCATCATACATGTTTTTAATCATCCTAATGTAGGCTACTATGGCCCCTTTAGCCTCCAAACATCACCAGAGCACCTCTCTCGGGACTTTGTCATATGCTTTCGCTAGGTCAATGAACACCATGTGCAAGTCCTTCTTCATTTTCCTATACCGCTCCACCATTCTCCTCACAATGTGAATGGCACCATAGCCGAACGTCCCGTCATAAAAACGAACTGGTTCTTAGAAATGGACACATTGTTCCTCATTCTCACTTCAACCACCCTCTCCCAAAATTTTATAGTACGGCTTAACAGCTTAATGCCCCTATTATAATTGTAATTTTGGATATCGCCCTTGTTTTTATACAGAGAAATCATCGTACTCCACCTCCATTCATTGGGCATCTTCTTCATCCTAAAAATGACGTTGAACAACCTAGGGAGCCACTTCAAACCTTCCATACCCGCATTCTTCCAAAATTCCACAGGTATTTCATTTGGCCCGATAGCTCTACCCCTATGCATCTTACGCATAGCCCCCTCGACCTCATGTATTCTTATGCGCTTACAATACTAGAAATCCTGACGCATCTCGGAGTGCTCCAAGTCTCCCAACACAATGTCCCTATCACCCTCTTCATTCAGGAGTTTATGGAAATATGTCTGCCATTTTTTGCTAATCTGAGCCTCTTCTATCAAAACTCTACCTTCCTCATCTTTGATACACTTAACTTGATCCAGATCACGGGCCTTCCTCTCTCTCACCTTGGGTAGCCTGTATAGCTTCTTCTTATTCATATAAATTCCTAAACACTGCAGTCTTAGCCGTAATAACCGCTAACTTCGCCTCCTTCTTAGCCCTCCTAGACCCTTTCCTGTTCATCCCCTTCGCCTCATCGTCCATTCTCACTATCACGTCAAGTACGCCGCTTGATTGGCTTCCAATTTCTCTTGTACCTCCTCACTCCACCACTAGTCACCTTTGTGGCCGCCAGAGAAACCTTTCGAGACTCCTAAGACTTCTCTCGCAGCTACTCTAATACACTCCACTGTCATGTTCCATATACAACTCGCATCCCCACTGATCCTCTAGGCTCCCATATCCAACAAGTTCCCCCCAACTCCTGCGCTTTATCACTAGTCAAAGCACCCCACCTGATCTTGGGTTGACCATACACGACCCTCTTCCTCCTCTTCCACACATCTCTAAGTCTATCACCAATAATCTATGCCGAGTTGTGAGATTCTCGCTTGGTATAACCTGGCAATCCATGCACAAACTCTTATCGCACTTCCGGAGGAGTAGATAATTAATTTGAGTCTTGGACAACGAACTCCGGAATGTAACCAATGCTCCTCACTTTTCGAAAAACACGAGTTGGCAATCACCAAATCAAAGGCTTTAGCACAATCCAACAATGAAGTACCTCCTCCGTTCCTAACTCCAAAGCCAAAGGTTCCATGCACACCGTCATACCCCCGAGATGTCGCCCCAATATGACCATTTAAGTCACCTATTATGTATAAATTCTCTATGAGCAGAATGCCATTAACCAACCCGTCAACTTCTTCCCAGAAGTGCCTCTTAATATCCTCGTCCAAACCCACTTGAGGCGCGTAAGCACTAATCATATTTAAAGTAGACCCTCCCACAACCATCTTAAGAGCCATCAGCCTGTCGTTCACCCTCCTAACTTCTACCACTAGCTCCCTGAGACCATTGTCAACCAAGATACCTGCCCCATTCTTACCCCTCTCGCGTCCTGAGACCCACAATTTAAACCCATCAGCATTTTGAGCCTTCGAACCCACCCATCTAGTCTCCTGGACACAACCTATGTTGATCTTCCTCTTCTGGAGGATCTTCGCTAACTATATAGATTTGCTCGTCAGTTCCTATGTTCCAGGAGCCCACTCTCATCCTAGAGACTACCTTGCCCCTTCTACCCTCCACCCCACCCGAGGACATGACCTTATTCCACCATCACTCACCCCGACCACTATAATGTACGGAAAATTACGCTAGAACTATCGCTAAAGCAGACAAAGGATTAACCTAAAGGAGGCATGTCAAACACTTACAACTAGAAATAAGACAAACAGATAAGACAAACATACAAGCAAGAATTAAACTAGTGATAATAATAGATATCTAAAAGAAGGTCAACAGAACAATTGCTAAGAAATCAAATTACCGTCTAGAAATCCCTAAACAGTCACTAGCAAGAAAAATATCCAGACAAGTGCACTGAATAATTATAGGCAATCAAGAATGAGGCTTAAACTAACTCAAACTAATTGGATGCTAACAAGGGAGACAAAGATATTAAACAAAGAACATGAGGTACCAACTCCCAATTAATGCGAAACCTGGGTGAATCATCGTAAATGTCAAGGCCATGATGCCGTAGTAACCTTAGTCCATTTCCCATTGCCTCCAACCAATTTTGACGACCGCCACACGTTCTGATCCATTAGTGAATACCTGCAAAAATAGAAGGGGGTAACCAAAGGGGAAAAAGGCGAGGAAAACAGAGGTATGCGAAGAAAAACCCAAATAGCAATTCACTACAAAGGTTACAACTTTAAATTCTGAAGGAAAAATAATGGAAAAGAAAGTGATTGATTTCAGAAAAGGATCAGATTTTATGGGAAATCTTGGAAAACATTTCAAGAAATGAATATTTAAAAAAAGAAGAATATAGTGAAAAAGAATATGAAAGTTTTAGTCTCGTTCTGTGTTTGTTTATGTAACAGAGTTGTAGCTGCAAAACCCTAGGCCAAGAAAAATCGAAGCATGATTTGAGCTTTCAAACTGATTGGAGATTCCAATTCCACCGCAACGATCGCAAGACGGAGGAGAACAAAATAACAAACGAATAAAATAAGATAATTTCAAAATATATTATCCACACAAATAAGCACAAGTAAAAGAGAACTTCAAAAATGCAAGTAACACCAACCACTAAGTCAAGATCTCCGTAATGATGATATTTGGTTAAATATTCAATAATTTTGACAAAATTCTCAGTTTTCACAAACAGAAAGGAGGAGGAGGAGAAGAAACCTAGCAATTAGGATGACATGAAATCTGAGATTCTATTCCATCATCGACGAGATTTAACGACAAAAGAATGGTCGGTGAGATTTAACGACAAAGAATGGTCGATGGGAAGGAGAATGTAAAGATTTACGGGATTTCTGAAGCGAATCTCCAAAACGAATCTCTAAAATTAATCTCCAAATAGTAACTTTTGATGATGGATAAAGAAAGGCAGAGAGAGAGAAAGATAATGTTATAAGAACAATGTGAATTGATATTCTCCCTCGTTCAAATTGAGATGGGAGAAAGTTGAAAAACTCAAAAAGAATTCCTTTACTACAACAAAAAGGGAAAAGCCATCACTTCCAATCCACCCAAAATAGTTACCCATCTCTATTTCCACTATCTCCAGCACCTTTACCCATCCCAGATTCTATCACTATCCTCACACAATCCCAACCCCACATTCCCACCCCCCGAAAAAAATAAGCTAGTGGAGATTTCCCATAACCTTAACACCCTCTCTTAATATACTCTCCATTTGTCTTGATGTAAAACATATTGCAACAACTATTGACAAGTTCAAGAGAAATTACTTATTATTTTATTTTCTCAATTTTTTTTACCTTCTTTTAGTGGTCATTACATTTATTATTTTATGTGTCTGGATCTTTTTTGGGATTGCTTAGTAGTATGGTGACATTTTATTGCAGCTGGCATCTCACGGAATAGAAACTTTAACAACAAGAAAATCCAACAATCACTCAAAATTGGCCACCATGTTCGATTGGAAGTAGCTATAAGGCAGCATGAGAAACATGATTTCCAAGTCAAAGTTTATCTTGGTCTCCAAGTGTTAACTAGTTAGTGTTTACTATATCTCCCAGTTAACTCTCACATGAGTCATGAAATCTTATAGTTTTACCAATTTTGAATAAAGATTTCATTGAGATTTGATATTTATTTGTTATCTCACCCATTCCTTCTCCGCTTTTTTCTCCCAACCATTTCCCTTCTTCTCTAAAACTCTGATTACCTAACAAGATTCTTTTAGCAAGTCCCTCTTCCACTTTTCCCCTCACGTTATTCCTCTTACTCCTGCATCTATGGCTCTGCAACTAAGCCTTCTATGCAACAGTATTTCTAAATCTCTCTCTGCTAAAAAAAAACCCAACTTGTTTGCCTTAAAATTAAGGGTCTGTTAAGTTATGTCCAATATGCAAATGTGGCGGGAAAGAGTTTGGCCCAGATGAGGGTTGGCAAAAAAAGATGGCTGGAAATAAGAGAATAACAACTAAATGAAGAGATATCACTGGCTTTGTTTGATTTCTTTTGAATAACTTCCTCCAACAAAATTGGCCATCGATAGAATTCTTTCTAAATGTCAAATTTCGTGCACCAAAACACAAATCACCACCTTCCATTTAAAAGGCCAGTCGCTACATGCCTGGAGTGTGACGACATGGATGCAGACTCACAAGCTTCAACACAATGAATGTTCCTCCAATTCGCAATTCCCTAGTGGAGCATATTGGAGAATCAGTATTTTTTTGCTGCTTCATTTTAGTTTGTGGAAGAAGAGCCTCCTTCCCCCTCCAAAAGGAAGAAACAGATGCCTAGGGATATAGGTCAAAAGGTCTGATAGTGTGGCGGACCAAGAAAAACATCTTTTTCTCATTTAGTCCTTCTCTTTTGTTGCCTGCTCCCTTTCCACATTATACACTATCGTTTAGAAAATGCTAACCAAGTTTAGCCTGGAATTAGCTGATGATGGCGTAGGATTACTCTGTGCAAATCAAATTTATTTAGGATAAAATTGAAATAGATCAAAAGTTATGGACCAAATTAAACTTTACATGCAAAATATAGAGCAAAATTTGAAAGGTACGACTTATTTATTGCTTTCCCTTTATCTTAGAATGCTTTACCTATCACGACCCAAAATCCGTAAGGTCGTGATAGCACCGGACACCATTTTCAGGCAAGCCAATGATTAATAGTTAAATTAAATTCCCGTTTTAATAATTGGAAATCATTACATAATAACAACCGAATAAAAATCCGCTAAGCAAATTTGATAGATTAAACATCCATTTTGAAATAAAAATGCTTTGCAAACAGATCCCAGAACCCGGTGTTACAAGTGCATGAGCGAACTTCTAGGAATTTGTACAATACTACCATGCCTGTTCGAAATACAAGTTGGACAAGGAATTTAAAATAAAAATGAATACAACACGAGGGGAAGACTCTGCCGGCTGCGGGTCGTCTCCAGGTGATGCAGCTCGTCTAAGTCTCCAAGTCAACCACAATGTTGTGAGGGTACCTGTGCAATAAAAATGCACAACAAGTGTAGCATGAGTACGAAAACAACGTGTACTTAGTAAGTATCTCGCCTAACCTTAGAGAGGTAGTGACGAGAGGTCGAATTAGACACTTGCTAGAAGTCAATTTAATAAGAATAAAGGAAAACACTGAGCATGAATATCACAGAAGGTTTAACAAGTAACGATAGGAAACATCAAATACTTCTCACATTCCTTTTCCAACTTTAAAACCTTTATCATTTCAGTTGCAAATCTCATAAAATCGAGGTTAGCAAGCAGTTCAAAGATCACAAGAAGTACGCAGCAAATATCATGCGCAAACAATGCCGAGGGTCGAACGACGCCGACCAAAAATAATAAACTGTGCATTGCCAAGGGTCGAACGGCTCGAACCATAGATGCATCTATCTGCCCCGCTCGTGAATCGATCATGCGGCGCGGTTATACATAAATACAGGGTTATCCTGCTTGCGAATCATACATGCGACTTAGGCACCCATAGCTACACATATTCACACAATAAGTTCACATTTATCATGAAAGCAGTTACCCATGGAAGTGGTAAAATTCTTCTTAAAGGATCACGAAAAAAATAGCATTTAAATCTTTGTTTTGAAACTCATTTGCCAAGTTTAATAATATTCAATAATATAACCGTATCAGGAACACAATCAACCATAGAGGAATCAATCTCTTTCTAAATGATTAAGAAACGTACACTCTAGCCTTCTTAGGAAATAAATTACCAATTCAATAGCAGTATCAGTCTAATATTATTGGAAGTATCACATGTACAACACGTAAGGCATGCTAGTGGGTCCTAGACTACCCGGACATAAGCATATTAGTAGCTACGCACGGACTCCCGTCACCTCGTGCATATGTATCCCCCGAAAATAATGGCATGTATTAATTTAGTTCACCTATGGGGACAATTCCCCCTCACAAAGTTAGAAAGGAGACTTACCTCGCTCTGAAAGTCCATAACCGGCTTCCAAGCCCTTCCGCGGACTCCAATTGATGCACAACACCCCAAAACTATTCAAATAACGGGAAAACCAATAAAAATTCA
>MDKI01051868.1:0-49913 GCA_005239505.1 Nicotiana paniculata | reverse complement strand
CTGGACTACGGGACGGTATCCCGGGAGATCCTTCGGATATACACATATGATGGACTACAGGACGGTATCCCGAGAGATCCTTCGGATATTCACATATGATGGACTACGGGACGGTATCACGGGACATCCACTGGACAGTTAAGAAAAGGACTACAGGACGGTATACAGGGAGATCCTCATTGTTACCACTGTCATTGAGTTGTACATATTCTGTGTTTACTCTGTTCTTTGTGTTTTGTTATTGCCTTGTTTGACCTGTCTTATTTCACTGTTGTACTAATTATTACTGCCTGTTTTTATACTCTAAATTCCTATTATACTGTTTAACCTCAGTAGAGCCCTGACCTTCCTCATCACTACCTAACCGAGGCTAGGCTTGGCACTTACTGAGTACCACTGTGGTGTACTCATGCCCCTTCTCCGCATGTTTTTCATGTGCAGATCCAGGTACCTCCACACAGGCGCACTATCCCCGAGGTTGAGAGATCCAGCAGAGACTTTGAGGTATATCTGCCGCGTCCGCAGACCAGGAGTCTCTATCTTTTTCTAGCTTTAGTGGAAAGCTTTTCCTTCCTTACATTTGTTTAGACATTCTGGAGTTAGAGTGGTGTATTACATTTCTGTTAGCCTGTGTTTCCCGTGAGTTTCCGGGTTTTGGGCTGATATTGTAGACTTCCGCATTGTTGGGTTGTATATGCCGAGCGGCATCTATATATAGTCCTTCTTTAGTTGTTCAGTTTTATTAATTACTCCGCAAGTTATGTAGTTTTTCCGCATTTTTAGGCTTACCTAGTTATAGGGACTAGGTGCCATCATGACATGTTCACGGAGGGCGAACTGGGGTCATGACACAGATGCTACCCAGGGTAACTAGAACAGGATGTCAATACAGGGCAAAAGCGAAGGAAGCAAGCAAATGAAGGCACGAACCTACGAATATTCTCAAATACACACACACATCAAAAATCATAACGGCAAGTTTCCTAACACAAACACGTCTCCAGCTAAGAAATACTCCACTACAACTCATTGTCTTTTCTTTGCATGAGGCTAAGCATTGCCTCCCTAATTGTATAAGGCTAAGCTCCACCTTTCCTTGCATGAGACTAAGCCCTATCTCCTTTTCTTGAATGAGGCTAAGAATTTCCTCCCTAGTTTCATAAGGCTAAGCTTGCCTTTCATTGCATAAGACTAAGCCCTGTCTCATTTTCTTGCATGAGGCTAAGCATTGTTTCCCTAATTGCATAATGCTAAGCTTTACCTTTCCTTGCATGAGACTAAGCCCTATCTCCTTTTCTTGCATAAGGCTAAGCATTGCTTCCCTAATTGCATAAGGCTAAGCATCGCCTTATCCTAGCATAATACCAAATGCTATGCTACTTGAAATCTAGAACTACTTTCTACTTTCCCGGGGCTAAGCTCAGCCCCAATCTTACACAAGACCAAGCTCTGTCTTGTTTCGCTTCGCATAGAACTCCGCATCATGTCTTTGCATTTCATAGGCTGTAACATCGCCATTTTGTCCAAAGGCATCATAGTCCGAAGGCATCATCCTCATAGCCGGGAGATACCATGCCATGGCCTGAGGATCTCTCAATCTTGCACATCATTATTCAAAGGCGCAATACTTCAGAGGCACCATTTTCATAGCTCGAGAACATCATTTCATGGCCTACGAATCCCTTATCACGCGATTCATGGCCCAGGACATCATGGTCTAAGGACACCATCCTCATCGTCCAAAGACAACTTTCATTGTCCAAAGGGAATTTGCATCATGTTTAAATTCTTGTAATAATCCCATACATACTTGCATGCATTGTGTTTAAGTTTTGCAGGCAATACAAGATGCAACTGTTCCCTTAATGGGAGCAACCTTCGCTCTGATTGCCGTTCGAAGCTCACATCCTGAAAATACATCCAACCAGCATTTGTTACCCACTTCCGCTTGATAACCGTTCAAATGCTCATCCATAACTATTCTGAGATACATCCATTCACAATTTCATATAAACTCCTCTAATACAGTCCTACCTAAAGAAACACTTTCCGAAGCATACGCTCATTAAACAACTCCATCGGCTGAGTTCACTACTGGACCCAGAACTGCACACGATCAGATTCTCGTAATACCAGAGATATTTAGGCAACTCAAAAATCGGGGTTCCGCCTCTATTTTTCAAATCATCTCATTCGGTCAAAATCGGTCATCATTACTTTACCCGATAATTCTTTCATCATTCCCTAGTAAAGAGGGACAGTTGTTGATACCCAATTTTTTTCTCATATTTTAAAATGTATATATACCTTCAAAATATAATATTTGCATCACCATTTAGTTTACAAACCTATACAATAATTTTTCATAATTTTTAGAAGCTCTAAATTAATTTCTTTCTGTATTTTATTATATAAATATCTAATAATTATCCTTCAAATTAGTTTTATGATGATTTAGTCATCCAAACTTATTATTTACACCAACAGGTATGTTTTATAATATTTTTACTTCATTTTTATAATTACATTTGGCTAGTTGCACATTTTTTGCAATAATAGCCTATATTCATGTATAATTACATTATTTGTGTCAAAATAAATTTTTATTTAAGTTATTATTTTCAATCATTTTAGTGCACAAATAATATTTTTGTTATTTATTAATTATGTTTATAAATTATTTTTGATAAATATTGGGTATTAAAAAACTAGCCCAATTCTAGGCTAATTGACAAATTTTGGCCCCGATCCTAAGCCCACACCCTCTCCCCTCTCAGCATCCCAAACTAGTCCAACACTCTAAAACTCGGTCGTGACCCGCCTAGCCAACCTGACCCAACCCCTTTTAAAATCTTGGTCGTTGATCTCTAAGATCAACGACCCACATCTAATTCCCCTTTTTAATTAACCCACCTCAAAATCCTAATCAATTCCCCTCTAACCCACCACCCCTAAACTCTCTCAACCTCCCCTTCTCTCTCTGAAGAACCCTAGCCGCTTCCCCCCCTAAACTCTTCTCCTAATCCCATTAAATATGGGATTCGACTGCCATATTCCTTCAAACTCTTCTATTTGACAAATATTTTCATTGGTGTTTACCCTATTCTAAACCTATTATTCTTGGTCGGATGAAAGCTAAGGACAATAAAGCTTCTCTACTTTGAGACCCTTGTGAACTCTGACACGCTAGGGCTTGAGGTTCTTGGCCATTTTCCTGACTACAAAATTCTGTCCCTATTTCTACCTACTGAATGTGCAAAGTGCTTGCTTTACTAGATCCTATGATCAAAACATGGATGTTGGGTTTGGTTCGAATTCTTTTATGGTTTCTGGGATATGGTGAGATCTGTGTGGAGACAAAGTTGAAGGCCTGGCAGGGTTGGGGTACCCTTTGGGCCTGTCTTGGGTATACTATAGTTATTTGTACCACTTTCTAATTTTATTCACTATTAGGCCTGTAATAATTCTATAATAACAATTGGGGTATTAAAGAAAATTTGGGAAAACGGGTCTATTCTAATTTTTACATGAAAGGGTAGAAATCCTGCCTATAGGATCTGAGTGTTTCGTTAGGTACTGAAGCAGTCATTTTCACCGAAGTCGAAATTCCTTCTTTAAGAATTATACAAGAGACTAAACGCAGTGAAGTAGAATGGATACAAAGTCGCTATGAAAAATATGCTCTTATTGACGGGAAAAGAATGAATGTGTTATGCCATTGTCAACCTTACCAAAACAGAATGTCCAAAGCTTTTAAAAAAAGGGTCAGACCTAGACAGTTCACACTGGGGCAGCTGGTGCTAAAGAAGACCTTCCCGTATCAAGATGAAGCCAAAGGGAAATTTTCACCCAATTGGCAAGGGCCCTACATGGTTTAAAGAGTACTAACAAGAGGATCACCCATACTTGCATAAATGGATGGAGAAAATGGCCAAAGCCCATCAACTCAGACGTAGTCAAGAGATACTATGTTTAGATTGTTTACATTTCTTCATCTGATGTAACTGAACTATGCTTGACATGATTCCCTTTTAAGAGGGGATATGTAGGCAGCCCTGTGGGTTCGGTCACAACTCTATAAAATCTTCATTTTCCACCATGGTCAGAAACTAGGGCAGAATTTTGAGGAGGACCCTCTAAATTTCAAAGCAAGTCAAACCAATTTCGTCATACGCAGAATGGTCAAACAATCGCTTATTGAACTGGGGAAAATTTTTGAGGAGGACCCTCAAAATTCTAATGTAATGAAGTCGCAATGTCTCTAAAGTGTCACAGTCATTGGTTCATGTAATTTACTTGATATTGCATACTACTATGTTTTTAAATAACTACATGTTTTTATCAAAAACTTTATTTTATAAACAGCCAGATGCTACCCAGGGTAACTTAAACAAGATCTCGATACAGGGAAAAAACAAAGCAAAGCAATCAAGCGAAGGCCCGAACTAACCTTTCCCGCAAAACTCACAATTTTTCTTTGGATGCAGGAAAAAGAAATATTTGCAAATACATACACACATCAAAAATCATAACGGCAAGTTGCTAAACGCAAACACGTCTCCAGCTAAGAAATACTCTGTTATCACTCATTGTCTTTTCAATGCATGAGACTAAGCATCGCCTCCCTAATTACATAATGCTAAGCATTACCTTCCATCGCATGAAACTAAGCCTTGTCTCCTTTTTTTGCATGTGGCTAAGCATTGCCTCCCTAATTGAATAAGTTTAAGAATTGCCTTCCATTGCATAAGACTAAGCCCTGTCTCATTTTCTTGTATGAGGCTAAGCATTTCCTCCCTAATTCCATAAGGCTAAGCATTTCCTCCCTAATTTCATAAGGCTAAGCTCTGCCTTCCATTGCATGAGACTAAGCCCTGTCTCCTTTTCTTGCATGAGGCTAAACATTTCTTCCCTAATTGCATAAGGCTAAGCTCTTCCTTTCCTTGCATGAGACTAAGCCCTATCTCCTTTTCTTGCATGAGGCTAAACATTGCCTCCCTAATTGCATAAGCCTAAGCACCTTCCATTGCATAAGATTAAGCCCTGTCTCCTTTTCTTGCATAAGGCTAAGCATTGCCTCCCTAATTTCATAAGGCTAAGCTCTGCCGTTCCTAGCATGAGACTAAGGCTTGTCTTTTTTTCTTGCATGAGGCTAAGCATTGCCTCCCTAATTTCATAACATGAGACTAAGCCATGTCTCCTTTACTTGCATGAGGCTAAGCATTGTCTCTCTAATTGCATAAGCCTAAGCTCTACCTTTCCTTGCATGAGACTAATCCATGTCTCCTTTTCTTGAATAAGGCTAAGCACTGCTTCCCAAATTGAATAAGGCTAAGCATTGCCTTATCCTTACATAATACTAAATGCTATGCTAATTTAAATCTAGCGCTACTATGTACTTTCCCGGGGATAAGCTCTTCCCCAATCTTACCCAAGACCAAGATCTGTCTTTTCGCTTCGCATATGACCCAGCATCATGTCTTTGCATTTCATGGGCTGAAACATCGTCATTTTGTCAAAAGGCGTCATAGTCCGAAGGCATCATCCTCATAGCCGGGAGACACCATGCCATGGCATGAGGATCTCTCAATCTTTCACATCATTATTCAAAGGATCCATAGTTTAGAGGCACCATTTTCATAGCCCGAGAACGTTCATTTCATGGCTTCCGAATCACTTATCACGCAATTCATGGACAAGGATATCATAGTCTAAGGGCACCATCCTCATCGTCCAAAGACCCTAAAGGAAATTTGCATCATGTTTAAATTCTTGTAATAATCCCATACATACTTTCACGCATTGTGTTTAAG
Organism: Nicotiana paniculata; assembly: GCA_005239505.1. NCBI lineage: Eukaryota > Viridiplantae > Streptophyta > Magnoliopsida > Solanales > Solanaceae > Nicotiana > Nicotiana paniculata. The sequence goes on along the minus strand of MDKI01051868.1, from coordinate 44,100 downwards.
TTTTGCAGGCAATCCAAGAGGCATCCGTTCTCTTAACAGGATCAATCTTCGCTCCGATTTCCATTCGATTCTCACATCCTGAAATTATAGCCAACCACCGTCTTTTACCCACTTCCACTTGATAACAGTTCAAATGCGCATCCATAACTGTTCTGAGGTACATCCATTCACAATTTCATATAAAATCCTATGATATTGTCCTACCTAAAGGAACACTTTCAGAAGCATACGACCATTCCTACAACAACTCCACCGACTCAAATAACTGTTGGACCCAGAACTATACACGGCTTGATTCACGTAATACCAGGAATATGTAGGCAACTCAGAAACCAGAGTTCGGCCTCTATTTTTCAAATCATCACATTCGGTCAAAATCGGTCATCATTTCTTTACCCGAGAATTCTTTCATCATTCTCGGGTAAAGAGGGGCAGCTGTTGATATCCAATTTTTTCCTCATTATTAAAATGAATATATACTTTCAAAATAGCATATTTGCATCACCATTTAGTTTACAAACCTATACAAGCATTTTTCATAATTTTTCATAATTTTTAGAAGCTCTAAATTAAATTATTTCTGCATTTTTTTATATAAATATCCTTCAAATTATTTTTATGATGATTTAATCATCCAAAATTATTATTTACACCAACATGTATGTTTTATAATATTTTTACCTCATTTTTATAAATACATTTGCATTTCTGGCTAGTTGCACATTTTTTGCAATAATAGCCTATATTCATGTATAATTACGTTATTTGTGCCAAAATAACTTTTTATATTTTAATAATGTTAAGTTATTATTTTCAATCATTTTAGTACATAAATAATATTTTTGTTATTTATTAATTACTTTTATAAATTATTTTTGATAAATATTGGATATTTAAAAACTAACCCAATTCTAGGCTAATTTTCGGACCAATTTTGGCCCAAATCCTAAGCCCACACCCTCTCCCTCTCAGCAGCCCAAACTAGCCCAACCCGATCGCGACCCGCCTAGCCAACCCAACCGACCCCTTTTAAAATCCTGGTCGTTGATCTCTAAGATGAACGACCCATATCTAATTCCCCTTTTTAATTAACCCAACCTCCAAACCCTAAAACATTCCCCTCTAACCCGCTGCCCCTAAAATTTCTTAACCTCTCTTTCTCTCTGTGAATAACCCTAGCCGCCTCCCCCTAGATCCTTCTCCTAATCCAACTAAATATGGGATTCGGCTGCCATATTCGACCCCGTTTGCTACTGATTGTTCTCTTATGGTGTTACGTAAGTGCTTGCATAAACATGGCAAGCAAATATCTTTCGAAATCGAACAAAAATGGTTCAAATCTCTGGTTTTGAGCGCTATTTAGTCTATATACGTTCTATGCTACTGTGTGAGTTCAATTTTCTGTTTCGATTCTGTTTTGTCTTACACTTTCCCTTAAAACTAGGGTTTACATATTTTTCTCTTAAATTGATTTCAGATCAATTTGCATGTTTATTTACCTTGTTGTTGCTTAAATTACTATGTTTCCTTGTTTGTTGCTCGATTTTACTACTATATAAACCCCTCCCCCATTCCCTCTTGGAGAGACTTTTGAATCGCTAAAATCTCCACTAAAAACTAAGGCTATACAATCTTTTGTTCTTTTATTCTCTTGTTCTATTTTGGCTCTTGGCCGGCTGAAAGCCATGGCCACTGGATTTTCTATTTTCTCGACCTTCTTTGGGTGTGAGCATTGACCTGGATTCCATGAAGCCCTTGGGAACTTGATACATCTAAGGTTCTAGGCCATACTGTTGTGTTAACATTCAAGAGGATTATGTTCTTTTCTTGTTTATCTACTTGTTGATCAATAACTTGATGGTCTCAACATTTGCAATGTTTATTCTCTTATGTTGTAATTAGTATGTCCATGCCTCTAAAATTGTATGAATTAATGTATTCTCTAGACTCTCTCTCTCTCTCTGTGTGTGATTCTGCCTATGATATGAACCTCTCTAGCATTGGCTCATGCCTAAACTGTTAGCTCTAAAATGTATTTATGTTTAACTTAGGCAATTTGGACAGTTTGGAGTTCGTTTGGCTTAATGTATTGATAATTTGAGTCTTTACATTGTCTATATGGCCTCATTCTGTTTCTTGCCCTATTTCTAAATTTCTATAGTGATCAATTTATATCCGTGATATGCCCTAACCTATGTTAAAACTCTCATTCTAGTTGTGATTTTCTCCTATGATCATGTTTATCACCTAATATGTGCTTGCCTTGCTCAATTTTGTACCCCCTAGCAACTAGGTGGAACCTTTAGACTAGTTTTCTTAATTAGTGTACCCTATAACATCTGATTCTGCTTGCTTCATTGTTATAAGTTGCACTGTTTAATCCCTGGTGTTTAGCATAATTTGGTCCTTTAAGCTTGAACTTGTCAATTTAATGTTAATTGTTTGTCTTGCTGGCATGATGCTCCCTTGCTTATCAATGTGTAATAGATGTACCCTACCCCAATATGCTAAGTGTGAACTTTCCACATTAACCTGTCTCTTGAGTTTGTGTACCCTCTGTGCTGATATGCTCATTATGTGACCACTTTTTGCAATGCTTGTTTCTAAAACTACAAAGGCATTCCCTCAAGCTCTATTATTTGACCACTATTTTCATTGGTTATTTACCCTATTCTAAACCTATAATTCTTGGCCGGTTGAAAGCCAAGGCCACTAAAGCTTCTCTATTAAACTCGGGGTATAATTTGTGACCATTGTGAACTCTGAGACGCTAGGGCCTGAGGCCATTTTCTTGACTACTCAATTATGCCCCTCTTTCTACCTACTGAATGTGCAAAGTGCTTGCTTTCCTGTAATCTATGATCAAACCATGGCTGTTGGGTTTGGTTCGAGTTCTTCTATGGTTTCTGGGCTATGGTGAGATCTGTCTGGAGACAAAGTTGAAGGCCTAGCAGGGCTGGGTACCCTTTGGGTCTGCCTTGAGCCTACTATAGTTATTTGTACCACTTTTAATCACTATTTGGCATGTAATAATTCTGTAATAACAATTGGGGTATTAGTGAAAATTTCAAAAAACGGGTCTATTCTAATGTTTGCATGAAAGAGTGAAATCCTGCCTATAGGATATGAGTGTTTCGTTTTGCTCAACATGCTCTATTTCTATATGTTTATTAGATAACATGTCTATAGGACATGAATATTTCACTTGTTCGCATGTTGCACTCCCACGCTTTATTGTATGCCTATTATGCTGCAACATAGTAATTATTTGTTCAATTTTCTCTTTGTTAGATATCATGCCCAAATGATCAGATTGAGTAATAAATACATGCTCTTCACAATATTCGCATAGATATCATGCCTAGAGGAATATAATTGAATTGGCTACTATTACTGTTATTCCCATCGTATTGCTCGCCTAGAAAGCATGCTTATAGGAATGAAAGGATATAGAGCCTGCTTCAATTGCCAATTCTTAGAAATCCTTTCTATAGGATCATGTTGCTCGCTTATAAAGTATGCTGATAAAATCAACGTTGGAAATTTTGAACTATCAAACCATTTCACTGCCTTATTGCGCAAACAATTTAGAGTATTAGGCCTATAGGATTTGTAATACATACTATCTGCAAATTTGTTGTCCTAAGAAAACAACTCTGCCTGTAGGTTTAAAATCCAGAATCACATAGAATCCATGACTATAAGATATAAGGACTCTATTTCGTCTTAATTTTGAAATTTGTCTACTGCCTTACTATGAACCTGTTTGCGTGCATTTGTTGCTTACATGTGGAGGCTAACTTGAGCCATTTATTGGCTTTATGTGCGTTCCTATATGTTTTGAATGTCGCTTAGATTTATCATTTTGAGCAACCTGATTAAAGCCTAAAACCATCCAAATAGTAGGTCTAAAGCCTCATGGACCATAGGCATGGGACGGGTAGTGCACTCATAAGGCCCAATTTAGAATTAACTAGTGCGCTTTAGGTAAAAACTTAAAGATAGGAATCGGGTAGAAAGAGATGATAGTCTATGCCCGCTAAATAATACGAGTAACACCCCATCTCAAGGGGTTCCAAAGTATTATTTATGTTGCACGGGTGATGAGTGGTGATTTTACCACTCATATTAGCCTCTTTTCGTTAGATTTTGCATCCTTCATTGATAACTTGAGGTCGTTTATAGTGTGTAATTGCTCGAATTTCAGGAAAATGATGCCATGAAGTGGTTGGTGTAGAATTGGAGTGAAGTTGACCAAAACATGGTGAAATATGCACAGAACTACTAATGATTCCGCACCTGCGGATTCTGGGTCTTCGGTGCGACCTCGCACCTGGGAAGTATGCAACGCACCTGCGAAGGAAGGCTAAATTGTACAAAATCGCACCTGCGGAGTAATTCACGCACCTGCGGAACCGCAGGTGCGACCATTTGTCCACATCTATGAAAATTGATCAAGACACCCAGATTCGCACCTGCGGTGGATTCTGCTCCTGCGGAACCGCACCTGCGAAGATTCATCCACAGGTGCGGTCAACGGGCATCAACACTGGGCAAAAATATAAAAACACATGTTTTCATTCCCAACTCTCATATACTCGACCTAGCAGATTTTTGGGATATCTTTGGCTTTGTAAATATAATTTTGAGTAGAGAAGAACAAGTCTTGAAGCTAGAGTTTGCACACACACTTGGGATTTGAAGATTTCACTCTTGTGGTTAAGGTTTTCTTACCCATTTATGTTTGTTTCTTCATTTCCTTGCTTTGTATTGTATATTTAAGTGTGTAGTATTTATTTCCAACACTTGAATCTTGTTTATGGAAATTTACATATTTAAAGTGTGGATTAAATCCCTTGTTGTGCTTATGTATTGAAGGATTTTATTATATTTATGAAGTGAGTTATTGTTTCTTTAATTATTCTTGTTCTTTAATGTTTCCAAAGGGATTAGCTTACCCTAGGACTCGCCCATTAACTCCTAATTAATTTTGGAAAAGATAATTTGGGGTTGGGAAATATTAATTAACAAGAACTTGAGGCTTTAACCCTCATTTTAAAGATTCTACCTAGGGATAGGATTGAACTACTTGTAGCCATATCCGGGTGTGCTTAATCTCTTAATTGGGTTAGGAATAATTCAATTAGGAAGTCTTGTTAGTCTTTGGGAAAAGCTAATTAAGAATTATTATCCGTGGCTAATTAACATAAACTCGCTCATATTTGTAAAATCGTGAAATACATTGGATTGTTATTTGAGTGTAATTCCAGATGCATCCATACTTGTTGCCATTGATCATTTTACTTTCTGTCTAGGTTAATTTATATTTTTGCATTTAGTTATAAACAACTTCCAAAACCAAAATCTTACTTGTTTGGAATTGCGCGATAAGTGATAATTCTCTTGCATTCCTAATTGCCTCCATATTGTCTCTGTGGGATTCAACCCCAACCTTGTTGGGTTCCTATATTTGACATCGATCGCTTACACTATTTTAAGGTGTAATTTGAGCGTATCAACCGGGTGATCCTTTAGGCTAAAAAACATAGGACCCCCCCCCCATCTTATTTTGAATCAAGTGTTTGTATTTATTCAATGTCTTTTGATATTAAAACTTCCCAAACTTCTTGTTTTCTCATTGTCTTTGTTTATCTGAATAATTCATATAATTTGAATTTGGCTGGGACCTATAGTTGTGGACCTCGAAGAGTGCCTAATACCTTCTCTTTGAGATAATTTCGAGCCCTTACCCGATATTTGGTGGCGCAAACTAGTAAACTCGATTCATATGCAAATAGGTGCCCTAACGCACCTTAAACTCGGTAGGTGGCGACTCTCCTCTTTTGACCCCTCCTTACAAGAGCTTCCACATGTCGAAACCTGATTTCGCGAGAAAAAGGGGCGCGACAGCATGGCGACTCTGTTGGGGATATTTAGACTCTTGCCATAGCAAACTTGGTTTATATGAATTAGTCTTCTTTGATAAACGTGTTTCCTTGTATTTTTATTATTTTTGTTGTCACATGAATATCCCGCTCCCGTTTCCCTTTTATTGTTGTTTGCATACCCTTTCCCTTGTTCTCCCTTTATTTGAATTCACATTAATATGCAAATCTCTGCTCAAATTGGCTATAACATGCATTTTCTTTTTTTTTTTCTAGTAATACTTATTTGCTCCAAGTCTTTTCTTAAAAAAAATTTCTACGTCATGTCTCCCCCCAACCTTACTCCCTCGCTTACTTTATCACCACTTCATTGCGCGAACTAACTTCTTCTTGTTTTCCTTTCTTTTCATGTCTTTACACATCATTTTAATACTACATTTACTGTTTTCATCATGCAAAATATTTGACAACTTATTGTTTATCTTTGCATAAAGCATGTTTCATATCATATTCCACTCGTGCCTAATTAATACCACAGCGGCACTTGATGAGTGTCCACGCTCTTCCGAAATCACCCTTTAAATTTGGAAAGGCTTATTTGTGGTAAAACTAGTCAATCAGCAATGCAGTCGACGGTTCCGTGCCTTTCCCTATCAAGTTGTCGACTAGAGGGTACCGGTCAAGACTCTTCTAGAAACCCCACTCTAATATTAATTGTTCATGCATCATGTCCAAACCTAGTATAGGTTAGAACGTTGTCAGCGTGATAACCCCCTAAGGCAAGCCTTGTCCAAAGTCTGCCGAGATTTCCACAATCCCAATGGACACAATCACGATATATGCATTATTTGGAGAAAACATGCCAATATGTTGATCATTAATGTATAAATAGTCAAATTCGGAGGAGGAAAGAGCAAACTTTATTTGTTTTGCAGAAATGAGGTACGAAGTCCCCATGTTCGTCATGGTTCGAAATATCCCACCTTTGCTGCTGGATTGGTGGAAAAATCTCTCACCAAGTGACAAAAACCATGTAAAAAGAGTCCTTGGGAATTTACCCTCTTTATTAGACATTAAGCCAAACAATGCATTAACTAAGGGCCACCACCATGTTTTGGGATGAGAAGAGAGTTGTCTTCCGTTTTAGCGACATAGAAATGACTCCTTTTTTAGAATAAATAGGAGGATTAGCTGGACTCCCATGGGATAGCCTGGTTTGTTGTACCATAATACCGCACTTCCCGAGTTTTCTTGAAAATGATAAGTTTCAAGAAAAATGATGAGTTACTCTGTCTGAAGAATTCTTATATACCATTTGAGTTCCTTTATGAGCGTTATGGGCACAGAAAGTCATATCGACTTTACCATGATGAACTTTCCATCACTTCTTTGGGTTTGACACACTGCCGGATTTTTGGATTCATTGTCTGTTTTCAAGGAATGTTGATATTTCCAATGAAGGGAGAAAGGATCCACACTCGCCTAGCCATGGTCGCTAGGAGTTTAATGGAGGGGATTGAGGGGTAAACTTACACGATTGTCCCTATGATTTTGGCTGTGATGTACCAAGCTTTAGAGCGTTGCAAAAAAGGGTATGGGCATTTTGAGGGTATTGTTTCAAGTATGGATGTTAGAACATTTTCAGAGAGGTGAATATCATCAAGAACTTCCACGAAGACCATGGAATGACCACATAGCCTATCACCATCCGAAGAGAATGAAATTTATCCCAAACAGATTTGCGCAACCAGGAAACACTGTAAGTTGGGTACATTTCTTCAGCAATCTGACTGATGAAAAGGTGCATTGGATTTTCGAATGGTTCCCTAGAAGCGAGTTCATCATCAGGTCGAGAATGGATCCTCGTCCAGTGCTAATTGGATTGAGAGAAATCTATCCTTATGCTCCTATAAGGGTTACGAGGCAAGCTGGGAGAAAGAAGGTTATACCTCGAGTTTCCGACATGATTCAGTATAACTACAAGGGGAACGCCATTACATTCAAGTTCGAGGCACAACATATGTGGAATCAAAAGATCATAGTGGAGAAAGATACCATTTAGCCAGATCAGTATCATGTCGGCCATGTGTACTTCTACCCATCATGGTTGGTAGATGATATAGCGGGGGATGTCAAGCCAAGGATTAATTTGAGGAATAGGGTAAAGGACGACGCTACTGAAGAAAAAGTCAAATATAGGATATTGTGCAAAAGGGTTTTCAAGTCTAAATCCAAGCATTTGAAGCAGCATAAAGTGGACACGGAAACAATCAACGAGCGGAAAGGAATCACTATAAATCAACAGAGAGGTTGGAATATTTGGAGCAGGGGCTGATGGAGCTTGAGGGAAAGATGAGGAAAAGGATATCGGACTGTAAGAATGTATAGGGAAACGAAGGAGGGCACCTAGCAAGGGCATATCTGTTGTTAGACATACGTAGCCTGGGGAATTTGACTGATGGAGCTAAGAAGTCCAAGCATGGAGAAGGTCCCCCTGGGACCAAATAGATTAGGAATAATGTTTTATTTTCTTTCAAGATTCGTTTTAGACTTTAGTTGTAATACGGAAAATGCCATTAGTGACTTTTTATAATTATTGTTATTTTAGTAGAGATTTGGTTCATTTATCATATTAGTGAAATGACGCAGTTATTGGCATCGCTTTTTCTCCAAATTTAAATGTCGGTTAGGCCTACCTCGGGCACATTGAGGCCCCAAAATTAGGACGCGAATTTATAATTCTTCAATATGTGTTTAAATACTGCAAATACCTTTTTAATACCCCTTACTGGCTTGTTTACCTTTTTGTTTTCTTCTTTACTTTTGTTATTCCCATCCCCTAAGGTTGGCTTGTGCATTCTGGCATCATCAGCATATCATACCAGATCTAGAGGTCCTCTACCTCCTCCTCATCCAAGTGATCCCAAAAACAAAGGAAAATCTAAAATGGACGACAAGAGTAGTATCAGGAAACACAACACTACACATGCAGAGAATGTCGAGACTTCGGATGATCGGAGTACTCCGGTATAGATTGACTTGGTCTTACGGTTAGAACAGAAAACACTGGAGTTACAAGGGGAACTTTAGTAGGTCCAGAACTTGGCAAACCTTTCCCTTACCTTGAATGTTCTTGACATCAATCAACAAAACGCCCAAAACCCAGCACCTCCCCAAAACACACAAAACCAACACCCGCAGAATCCTCCCGCACCTCATAGTATGCCACGCCTCCTCAAATTCCTAATCCTCCACCAGTACCGACCCTCCACAACACCACCATCATCCGATCTAGTACCCACAAACCACCACCTACCACACTACTCAAAATGCACCACAACCCATACCTGATCCTCAAAACTCAACCAACAACAACCATTACACCCAAATTCCTGGAGTTCATCAAAGCAACCCTATATACATGGAAAACTTACCCAACACCCCACAATAGACCCTGTATATACTGGAGTCTTCTGAGAAGGAACAGCTCATCAAGAACATGGTGGAGGAACTCAAGAAGCTTACTAGTCAAGTCCAAGGAGTCGAAGATGGTAAGGGCATCGAAGGTTTGAACTATGAGTATTTCTGTATTCAGCCGGACGTAGAACTACTAGAGGGTTATTAACCCGTTAGGTGGAGACTTTCCTCTTCTGATTAATGCATTAGACATTCAGCCAAACAATGCATTAATTGAGGCCGCCACCATGTTTTGGGATGAGAAGAGAGTCGTCTTTCGTTTTGGAGACATAGAAATGACTCTTGTTTTAGAAGAAATAGGAGGATTCACTGGACTCCCATGGGATAGCCATGGTTTGTTGGTACCGGAAAATCACACTTCCCGAGGTCTCTTGAAAATGATGGGTTTCACGAAAAATGATGAGTTACTCTGTAAGTCTTATATACCATTTGAGTTCCTTTATGAGCGTTATGGGCACATCAAGTTATATCGCCTTTACCATGATGAACTTTCCATCACTTATTTGGGTTGGACACACTGCCAGATTTTTGTATTCATTGTCTGTTTTCTGGGAATGCTAATATTTACAATGAAGGGGGAAAGGATCCACACTCGCCTAGCTATAGTCATTAAGACTTTAATGGAGGGGATTGAGGGGAAAGCTTACACTATTATGCCTATGATTTTGGTTGAGATGTACCGAGCTTTAGATCGTTGCAAAAAGGGGTATGGGCATTTCGAGGGTTGCAATCTGGATTTTCAGGTATGGCTGTTTGAATATTTTCAGAGAGGTGAATACCGTCAAGAATTTCCGCGACAACAATGGAATGACCACATAGCCTATCACCATCCGAAGAGAATGACTTTTATCCCAAACAAATTTGTGCAACCGGGAAACGTTGTGAACTGGGTAAATTTCTTTAGCAATCTGACTAATGAAAAGGTGCATTGGATGTTCGAATGGTTCCCTAGCAGCGAGTTCATCATCAAGTCTAGAAAGTCTTCTCATCTAGGGTTAATTAGATTGAGAAGAGTCTATCCTTATGCTCCTATAAGGGTTATGAGGCAAGCTGGGAGAAAGAAGGTTATACCTCGAGTTTCCAACATGATTCAGTATAAAACAGACTTCAAGGGAAATTCCATTCCATTCAAGTTCGAGGCATAACATATGTGGCATCAAAAGATTATTGTGGAGAAAGATACCATTGAGCCAGATCAGTATCACGCCCGCCATGTGTACTTCTACCCATCATGGTTGGTAGATGATATAGCAGGGGATGTCAAGATATGGATTAATTTGAGGAATAATCTCATAGATGACACTGCTGAAGCACAAGTCAAATACAGGATATTGCATAAAAGGGTTTTCAAGTCTGAAGCCAGGAATTTGAAGCAACATAAAGTGGACATGGAAGCAATCAACGAGTGCAAAGGATCGCTACTAAATCAACAGAGAGGTTGGAATATTTGGAACAGGGGTTGATGGAGCTTGAGGGGAAAATGAGGAAAAGGATCTCGGACTGTTAAAATGCGAAGGGCAACGAAGGAGGGCCTCTAGAAAGGGCATATCTGTTGTTGGACATACGCGGCCAGGGTAATCTGATTGATGGAGCTAAGAAGGCCAAGCATGGAGAAGGTCCCACTGGAACCAAATAGATTAGGTATAATGTTTTATTTGCTTTCTAGACTCGTTTTAGACTTTGGTTGTAATAAGGCAAATGCCATTAGTGACTTTTTATAATTATTGTCGTTTAGGTAGAGATTTGGTCCATTTATCATATTAATGAAATGACGCTATTATTGGCATCGATTTTTCTCCAAATCTATATGCCGGTTAGGCCTACCTCGGGCACATTTAGGCCCCAAAATTAGGACGCGAATTTATAATTCTTCAACATGTGTTTAAATACCGCAAATATCCTTTTAATACCACTTACTGACTTGTTTACCTTTTTGTTTTCTTCTTTACTTTTGTTATTCCCATCCCCTAAGGTTGGCTCGTGCGTACTGGCATCATCAGCATATCATACCAGATCTAGAGGTCCTCCACCTCCTCCTCCTCCAAGTAATCCCAAAAAAAAGGAGAATCTAAAATGGACAACATGAGTGGTACAGGAAACACAACGCTACACATGCAGAAAATGTCGAGACTTCGGATGATTGGAGTACTCCGGTATAGAATGACTTGGTCTTACGGTTAGAACAGAAAATACTAGAGTTACAAGGGGAACTTTAGCAGGTCCAGAACTTGGCAAACCTTTCCCTTACCTTGAATGTTCTTGACATCAATCAACAAAATGCCCAAAACCCAGCACCTCCCCAGAACACACAAAACCAACACCCGCAGAATCCTCCCGCACCTCATAGTATGCCACGCCTCCTCAAACTCCTAATCCTCCACCAGTACCGACCCCTCCACAACACCACCATCATCCGATCTAGTATCCACAAACCATCACCTACCACACTACTCAAAATGCACCACAACCCATACCTGATCCTCAAAACTCAACCAAAAACCACCATTACGCCCAAATTCCTGGAGTCCATCAAAATAACCCTATATACATGGAAAACTTACCCAACACCCCACAACAGACCCTGTATATACCGGAGTCTTCTGAGAAGGACCTGCTTATCAAGAACATGGCGGAGGAACTCAAGAAGCTTACTAGTCAAGTCCAAGGCGTAAGATGGTATGGGCATCAAAGGTATGAATTATGAGGATTTGTGTATTCAGCCGGACGTAGAAATACCAGAGGGTTACAAACCTCCTAAGTTCGAAATGTTTGACAGGACAAGTGATCCAAATATACATTTGAGAACATATTGTGACAAGCTCGTAGGGGTTGGTAAAGATGAAAGGATTCGCGTGAAGTTGTTTATGAGGAGCCTCAGTGGAGATGCCATGTCTTGGTACATCAGTCAAAACCCAAAGAAATGGGTTAACTGGGTAAGTATGGCGTCAGATTTTATGGATCTGTTCAGGCTCAATACAAAAATACGCCAAACGTCTTCTACATTCAGAATCTTAAGAGGCATCCAATAAATACTTTCTGTGAGTATGCTACTCGGTAGAGGTCTGAAGCTGCGAAGGTAAGGCCAGCACTGGAAGAAAATCAGATGAATAAATTCTTTGTCCAAACTCAGGATCCGTAGTATTATGAGAGACTGATGGTTATTGAGAACCATAAATATTCTGACATCATCAAATTGAGTAGAAGAGGGGATTTAGAGCGGAATGGTAACAAATTTTGAAGCACTCCAGGCTACAAAAAAGCCTTGCAGTAAGGCGGTATTTCTAAAGAGAAGGAAGTAGGGGCAGTGGTTGTGGCCCAAGGCCTAAAGTCTCCTCTCACATACCAAACACTCCCACACATATCAACCATCACCTCCCAGATACCAAAAATCCGCCGCCACTTACCATAATTTTAACAATCAGCCTACATACTACCAATCACCACCAGCCCACTAAAACTACCAAAAACCTAGACAAAATTTCCACCGAAGACTACGCAGACAATACACCCCAATTGCTGGACCCATCGACCAATTGTATGAGAGAGTGAAGGCCTCCGGTTATGTCACTCACATCGCCGTCGTTGCCATGGAAATTTCCTCTAGGTAGGTCAACCCAAACAAGACATATGCCTACCACTCGGGCATGAATGGTCATACTATTGATGAATGTCGCACTTTGAAGGATAAGATCCAAATGCTGATTGACACCAAGGTTATACAATCAAAAGAGGCAATCCCGTCCCAGATCATAGGGGTGAGGGGGTAAATATGCTAGAAACCGACGAAGAATAGGATCCGGAAGGGTCAATTGAGCTCATTCGTGAAGGGGATAGTCCTAAAATACCTCCAATCACTCTCACTCCTATTGTGGTACAAATTTAGTCACCGATTGAGGTTGAGGTAGCTGCACCGACTCCGTTTGAGGTTGAAGTAACAATGCCCTCAGCTGCGCCAACTCTAATCGAAGTGGAAGTGACCACGCCCTTCACCGTAACGGTAGCACCTACACCGTCCTTTAAGTCCAAAGCTATATTGTGGGACTATGATGCAGAAGCAAGACGAAAAGGATAGAGAAAATGGAGGAAACAGGTGCAGCACAAGGCATGACTAGAACTGGTAGGGTTTATACGCCGAACATTTGGGAGGAACAAGTAAATAAGTCGCTTTCAAGCTTCCAATCATTGAAACTGGACCGGATGATCTTCGGAGAAATGTGCAAGCAAGATAGTATTATGTGGTTGATTATATGAACAAAACCTCTGCTCAGATATCCATTCTATCACTACTACAGAACTCCGAAACGCATAGGAATGCATTGATGAAAGTGTTGAACAAAGCCTATGTACCAAACAACATTACTAGTGGAGAGATGGCCAATATGGTAGGAAGAGTATTGGAAAGCCATAAGATCACTTTCCACGAAGATGAACTATCGTCGGAAGGGTTGAGTCACAATAGGGCACTGCATATCACAGTGTAGTGCAAAGACAAATTCATTGTCAGGGTCTTGATAGATAGGGGTCAAGTCTCAAAATCTATTCGTTGACCACTTTGAAGAGGTTGAGTAAAGGTTTGCATGAGATACGAGCAGGAAGTATGAACGTGAAAGCATTCGATGGGTCTCAAAGGGACACGATTGGGGAGACCAACCTCTGTTTGCAGAGGGGCCCGACTTGGTTTGATGTTGAATTTCATGAATTGGACATATCTGCCACATACAATCTACTATTGGATGATATTGGATACACACTATTGGGGTTGTGGCCTCTACTCTACACTGGGCCATGAAGTTCGAATGGAATCATCAGAAAGTAATCATTCACAGGGATGGGAGTAATTTTATTTACACCAATCAAACTGTTACGGTTGTTGAGAATAGAAGGAAGTTGGGTGGAGAGACATACCATCACATTGAGCGTGTCAACGCGGTTGAGAAATATAAGTGATGGAGTAGCAAAATAGAGAGCATATTGGCATGGGCAGGGTATGAACCTAGGGTATCTCCAAACCAATATAGCTAAAGTGTCACGGCACAACCTTTGGACTTGGATATCATTACGCCTGGCAAGAGTATAAAGATTGGTTGCCACCATGGCGTTGTCCTTATTACCCTCTTGATCAGCCGATACCACATTTGAGCCAATCCTTCAATCAAGACAACATGATGTGCGGATCTAAAGAAGATGAAGTTCTAGCTGGTTTAAGTAATCTACTCTTGGAAGATGAATATATGGATTGCGATGCAATAGTTGAGGAGGAAGAGGAGGAGGACGGCCTCGTTATTCAGACAGTGGAGAAGGGAGTTGTTCTCAAGAATTGGACCGCTACACCATCACGGGCCTGTCGAGTTCCATGGTAGCCTGGCCTCTAGCCTCATTTATTTTGAAAACAATTATTTTGCTTTGAAACAATTGTTTGGATTGTTAAAATTACTTTTGTCTGACGTTTAGGTATTTATCAATGGTTTTATATTTTATTATTTATTATTATCCCTTACATTTTCTCTCTACAACATAATTATTACTTATTTGATGAACCAACAACTGTGACATGTATTGAGATAACACAACATAAGGATAGTGGTTCAGAGGAAATAGAAGAAGAAGATATAATACCTGAGTAAATTGTCAGAGAAGTGAAAATTTTTTTGAACAAGCCTAAGTCTAATCTGGATGAAACCG
The DNA here is from genome assembly GCA_005239505.1 of Nicotiana paniculata. Lineage (NCBI taxonomy): Eukaryota > Viridiplantae > Streptophyta > Magnoliopsida > Solanales > Solanaceae > Nicotiana > Nicotiana paniculata. The sequence goes on along the minus strand of MDKI01051868.1, from coordinate 29,056 downwards.
AGATAGTAAATTTGGGAAATTCTGAAACAGTCAAAGAAACTCGCATAAGCATTCACCTGTCACCATCAGAGAATGAAGAGTACATCCATTTCTTGAAAGAATATGAAGATGTTTTTGAATGGTCTTATGATGATATGAATGGTTTGAGAACATATATAGTCGCTAATAAACTACCTACCAACCCGATGTGTCTTCCTGTAAAGCAGAAGCTTAGAAAGTTCAAGCTAGACATGAGTCTGAAAATAAAAGAAGAAGTCACCAAGCAGATTAAAGTTAAGGTTCTCAGAGTGGTTGAATATCCAACCTGGTTGGCTAACATCGTACCAGTTCCGAAGAAGGATGGGAAATTCAGAGTATGTGTTGATTATCAGGATTAAACAGAGCAAGTCCCAAAGATGATTTCCCGTTTCCTAATATACACATATTGATCGACAACTGTGTAAAGCATGTACTCCAGTCTTTTGTGGATTGCTCGCGAGATATCATCAGATCTGTATGGATGAAGAAGATTTCAAAAAGATAGCCTTTATTACGCAATGGGGTGTGTATTGCTATAAAATGATGTCGTTTGGTCTGAAGAATGCTAAGGCCACTTATATGAGAGCCATGAAAACCATTTACAACATGATACATAAGGAGATAGAAGTATACGTGGACGACGTCATCATCAAATTCAAGAAGGATATAGATCATATAGCACAATCGGCCAAGATTTGACACCTACAAGGAACAAGAAAGATGTCATGAGCTTCTTGGGGCGTCTCAATTACATCATCCGCTTCATAGCACAATCGACTGTGATCTATGAGCCGATTTTCAAAATGTTAAGTAAGGATACCTCAAGAAGTTGGACTTAAGAATGTCAGAAAGATTTTGACAAAATCAAGGAATATTTGTCCACTCCATCGGTCCTGGTCTCGCTGAAACCTGGTAGACCTCTACTACTCTATCTGTCTGTACTAAATGGGGTTTTCGGTTGCATCTTGGGACAACACGATGAGACGGGGAGGAAAGAGAATGCCATATGCTATCTGAGTAAGAAGTTAACACCCTATGAGGCACGGTATTCCTTTCTGGAATGCACCTGCTGTTCCCTAACGTGGATAGCTCAAAAGTTAAGGCACTACTTATGTGCCTATACCACATATCTCATATCAAGGATGGATCCTCTGAAATATATTTTCCAGCAAACCCATGCCTACAGGGAAGCTGGAAAAATGGCAGATACTATTGAGTGAGTTAGACATCATCTATCTAACTCAGAAAGCGGTGAAGGGACAGGCATTGGCTGATCATCTGGCAGAATATCCTGTAGGAGGAGAATATGAACAGCTGAAAACGTATTTTCCCCAATGAAGAAGTATCATTTTTTGGGAAGATATCTCCAAAACCTAGGACGGTTGGAGAATGTTCTTCGATGGGGCTGCAAATTTCCAAGGAGTGGGTATCGGAGTTGTTTTGGTGTCAGAGATAGGTCAACATTACCTAGTATCCGCAAAACACATATTTTCGTGCACCAACAATATGGCAGAATACGAGGCTTGCATCTTAGGGCTTAATTTGGTCATTGACATGAATATCCAAGAATTGCTGGTAATTGGTGACTCAGACATTTTGGTGCATCAGGTTCTAGGAGAATGAGCTACAAAGAATACAAAAATATCACCATATATGTACTATGTGCAAGAGCTAATGAAGAGATTCACAAAGATAGAGTTCAGACATGTGCCGAGAATCCAGAATGAGTTTGCAGACGCATTGGCCACTCTGTCTTCCATGATACAACACCTGGACAAGAATTTCATCGACATTATTCCACAAAGGATCCATAACCGTCCAGCTTATTACGCTTATGATGAAGAAGAAATTGATGGGAATCCGTGGTTCCATGATATCAAAGAATACTTGGAAAAAGGAGAGTACCCGGAACATGCAAATCATACTCAGAAACACAAACTCCGAAGATTATCCAACCATTTCTTCCAAAGTGGAGAATATTTTTACAGAAGGACTCCCGACCTAGGATTATTACGGTGTGTTGTGCCAAGGAAGCTTCCAAAATGCTCGAAGAGATACATGCCGGAACTTACGGACCACACATGAACGGTTTCGTTTTGGCCAAGAGGATATTAAGAGCAGGATATTTTTGGATGACTATGGAAACAGACTGTATCAGATATTCCAAAAGTGTCACCAGTGTCAAGTACATGCAGATATGATACGGGTGCCACCAAATAAACTCAATGCAACAAGTGCACCTTGGCCTTTTGACGCTCTAGTAATTGATGTCATCGGTCTGATCGAACCCGCCGCTTCAAATGGGCACAGGTTCATTTTAGTGGCCATAGACTACTTCACAAAATGAGTTGAGACTGCATCTTCCAAAGCTGTAACCAAGAAAGTCGTCACAAATTTTGTCAGGGATCATACTATTTGCCGATTCGGGGTGCCAAAATCCATCATCACCGACAACGCCGCCAACCTCAACAGTGACTTAATGTAATCTGTGTGTGAAACCATCAAAATCAAGCATAAGAATTCCATAGCATACATGCCTCAAATGAATGGAGCCATGGAGGCCGCAAATAAGAATATCAAGAAAATATTGAGAAAGATGATAGACAACCACAAGAAATGGCACGATAAATTACCATTTTCCTTGGTAGGGTTTCGTACCACAGTCCGCACATCAACCAGAGCAACCCCCTACTTGTTGGTCTATGGTACTGATGCAATCAATCCTGCGGAAGTCAAAATTCCTTCTTTAAGAATTATACAAAAGGCTGAACTCAGTGACGCAGAATGGATACGAAGTCTCTATGAACAATTAACTCTTATTGATGGGAAAAGAAGTAATGTGGTATGCCATGGTCAACTTTACCAGAACATAATGTCCAAAACTTTTAACAAAAGGGTCAGACCTAGACAGTTCACACTGGGGCAGCTGGTGCTAAAGCGGATCTTCCCGCATCAAGATGAAGCCAAAGGGAAATTTTCACCCAATTGGCAGGGGCCCTACATGGTTCACTGAGTACTAACAGGAGGAGCACTCATACTTGCAGAAATGGATGGAGAAATTTTGCCAAAGCCCATCAACTCAGACGTAGTCAATAGATACTATGTTTAGATTGTTTACATTTCTTCATCTGATGTAACTGAACTACTCTTGATCTGATTCCTGTTTAACAGGGAATACATAGGCAGCCTTGTGGGTTCGATCACACCTCAATAAAATCTTCATTTTACACCATGGTCAAAAACTGAGGACCCTCAAAATTCCCGAGCAAGTCCAGCCAATTTCATCATATGCAGAACGGTCAAAGAATAACTTATTGAATTGGGGAAGAATTTTGAGGAGGACCCTCAAAATTCTAATGCAAGGAAGTCGCAGTGTCTCTAAAGTGTCACAGTCATTTGCTCATCTAATTTACTTTATATTGCATACTATTATGTTTTTAAATAACTACATGTTTTTCTTGAAAACTTTATTTTATAAACAGCCAGATGCTACCTAGGGTAAGTTGAACAGGATCTTGATATAGGGAAAAAGCAAAGCAAAGCAAGAAAGCGAAGGCACGAACCAACCGTCCCCGCAAAACTCATATTTTTTCTATGGATGCAGGAACAAGGAATATTCGCAAATACACACACACACCAAAAATCATAATGGCAAGTTGCCAAACGCAAGCACGTCTCAAACTAAGAAATACTCTGCTATCACTCACTGGGTTTTCTTTGCATGAGGCAAAGCATTTCCTCCTAATTGCATAAGGCTAAGCATTGCCTTCCATTGCATGAGACTAATCCCTGTCTCCTTTTCTTGCATGAGGCTAAGCATTGACTCCCTAATTGCATAAGGCTAAGCATTGCCTTCCATTGCAAGAGACCAAGCCATGTCTCCTTTTCTTGCATGAGGCTAAGAATTTCTTCCATAATTGCATAAGGCTAAGATCTACTTTCCATTGCATGAGACTAAGCCCCGTCTCCTTTTATTGCATGACGCTAAGCATTGCCTCCCTAATTGCATAAGGCTAAGCTCTGTCTTTCCTTGCAGAATAAGCCATTTCTCCTTTTCTGGCATGAGGCTAAGCATTGCCCCCCTAATTGCATAAGGCTAAGCATTGCCTTCCATTGCACGAGACTAAGCCCCATCTCCTTTTCTTGCATAAGGCTAAGCATTTCCTCCCTAATTGCATAAGTCTAAGCTCTGCCTTTCCTTACATGAGACTAAGCCCTATCTCCTTTTCTTTCATGAGGCTAAGCATTGCCTCCCTAATTGAATATGGCTAACCATTGCCTTCCATTGCATGAGACTAATCCCTGTCTCCTTTTCTTGCATAAGGCTAAGTATTGTATCCCTAATTGCATAAGGCTAAGCTCTGCCTTTCCTTGCATAATACCAAATTCTATGCTACTTGAAATATAGCACTACTTTCTACTTTCCCGGAGCTAAGCTCTGCCCCAATCTTACACAAGACCAAGCTCTGTCTTGTTTCGCTTTGCATATGACCCAGCATCATGTCTTTGCATTTTATAGGATGAAACATTGCCATTTTTTCTAAAGGCGTCATAGTTCGAATGATTCATCCTCATAGGCGGTAGACACCATACCATGGCCTGAGGATCTCTCAATCTTGCACATCATTATTCAAAGGAGCCATAGTTTAGAGGCACCATTTTCATAGCCCGAGAACATCATTTCATGTCCTACGATTCCCTTATCACGCGATTCATGGCCCAGGGCATCATGGTCTAAGGACACCATTCTTATCGTCCAAAGAAAACATTCATGGTACAAAGGCAATTTGCATCATGTTTAAATTCTCGCAATAATCTCATACATACTGGCACGCATTGAATCTACACCAATCAGACTGTTCCGGTTGTTGAGAATAGAAGGAAGTTAGGTGGAGATACATACCATCGCATTGAGAGTGTCAACGCGATTGAGAAAGATAAGTGGTGGAGTAGCAAAATAGAGAGCATATTGGCATGGGCAAGGTATGAATCTGGTAAGGGGATCGGTAAGAATTTCAGAGTATCGCCAAACCAATACAGCTAAAGCGTCACGGCCCAACCTTTGGACGTGGATATCAGTACACCTAGAAGGAGTATAACGATTATTCACCACCATGGTGTGGTCCTTATTAACCTCTTGAGCAGCTGGTACCACATTTGGGCCAATCCTTCCATCAGGCCGACATGATGTGGGGATCTGAAGAAGATGAAGTTCTAGCTGGCTTATGGAATTTGTTCTTGGAAGATGTAGATATTGATTGCAGCACAATAGTTGAGGAGGAGGATGAAGGACTCGTTATTCAGACAGTGGAGAAGGGAGTTGTTCTCAGAAATTGGATCGCTACACCATCACAGGCCCGCCGAGTTCAGGGTTAGCCTGGCCGCTAGCATCATTTATTTTGAAAACAATTTTTATGGGCATTTTTAAGACATTTTTCAGTATTTTTATTTTGCTTTGAAACAATTATTTGGATCGTTAAAATTGCTTTTGTTTGACATTTAGGTATTTATAAATGGTTTTCTATTTTAGTATATATTATTATAATTTATATTTTCTCTCTACAACATTATTATTACTTATCCTGATGAACCAACAACTGTGACATGTAATGAGACAATGTAATATAAGGATAGTGATTCAAAGGAAATAGAAGAAGAAGATATAATACCTGAGTAAAATTGTCAGAGAAGTGAAAAAGTTTGAGAACAAGCCTAAGTCCAATCTGGACAAATATGAGATAGTCAATTTGGGAAATTCCGAAACAGTCAAAGAAACTCGCATAAGCAATCACCTGTCACCATCAGAGAAAGAATAGTACATCTGTTTATTGAAAGAATATAAAGATATTTTCGCATGGTCTTATAATGATATTACTGGTTTGAGCACATCTATATCGGCTCATAAACTACATACCAACTCGATTTGTCTGCCTGTAAAGTAGAAGCTCTGAAAGTTCAAGCCAGACATGAGTTTGAAAATAAAAGAAGAAGTCACCAAACAGATCAAAGCTAAGGTTCTCAGAGTGATTGAATATCCAACCTGGTTGGCTAACATCGTGTCAGTTCTGAAGAAGGATGGGAAAGTCAGAGTATGTGTCGACTATCAGGATTTAAACAGAGCAAGTCTCAAAGATGATTTCCCGTTGCCCAATATACACATACTGATTGATAACTGTGCCAAGCATGAACTCCAGTCTTTTGTGGATTGCTTTGCGGGATATCATCATATCTAGATGGATGAAGAAGATGCCAAAAAGACAGCCTTTATTACGCCATGGGGAGTGTATTGCTATAAAATGATGTCGTTTGGTCCGAAGAATGCTGGGGAAACTTATATGAGAGCCATGACAACCATTTTCCACGACATTATACACAAGGAGATAGAAACATATGTGGACGACGTCATCATCAAATCCAAGAATGGTATAGATGTTACACCCCATTTTTCGTACGTGAAAGTACGCCATAAATATATTGATGAAATCTCGGAAATAAGATGTTACATCCCGCATATTTGTACGTTAAAGTTTCATCGTAAGTTAACCGACGTAAGTTCGAGAATGAGATTATTTTGGGATTATAAGTATTATGCTATTTCAAAAAAGGGATAAGTAAATTCGTGAAGGTGAGAGGGTACATGAATTGAAGAAAATGAATTTAGTCGAACTTTGACAATTTGGGATAAAATATGGTCCAAGATATAATACCCCATATTTATGGACTAATGTCATACAAGGTACCACATGACCATGATAGCAAGATGTATAAAGTGTATTAAAAGTGAGTAGTATTTTAAGTAATTTGAGATAATTCTTAATTATGTGGATAATTGGATAATTATTGATTTTTAGTGAGAAGATTACCATGTAATTGAGGAATTAAGGGGATAATTGTTGGATAAGCTTAATGAAATCCCTATCCTCAACGTGGCAGCCAAGAATCAAAGACAAGAAATGACTCTTAACTCTTAAGAATCGACTCAAGTATGTTAAGGCTATCAGCTCAAGTATCCTGATAGACAGGTCGAGAGTCCTCCAAGTAGGCTATCAGCTCAGTGGAAGAAGTTGGTGCGCTCCATTTGCTCTGGAGTTGCTTATTTGGTTAGTGTAATTAGGACATGTATTTATTGGTATGGTGGGGGCTCAGTCCCAATACTTGTGATATTTATGTACTCTTAGAGGTTTTGTAGACAGAGGTTCATTTTGCACAATATGTCAGAGGCCTTGATGGCCCATATGTTTTCATGTTTTAAGAAAGATGGTAATTGATACAATGTTTTCCTACTTATCGTTATACATTACGAGTGGTGGCCATGTTGGAATAGTTACCAATGATAGTACAATAAGAAAGATATGTTGCATTGGTACTCGATTGAGTAAGGCACCGGGTGCCGGTCTCGTCCCCTAGGTTCGGGGCATGACAAAAGTGGTATCAGAGCAGTTCTGTCCTAGGGAGTCTACAAGTCATGTCTAGTAGAGTCTTGTTTATGGGTTTGTTGTGCACCATACTTATAAGCAGGAAGATACAGGACATTTAGGACGGTCACTCTTTCTTCTTACTCTAGATTGTGTGGTAGAGCTCACTTGTAATAATTCAGATTCCTAAATTCTATTATGTTCGTAAACAACGATACCTACATCTAGAAAGACAGTTGTGAAGAGATTGAATGCGACTGTGGAAGAGTTGAGTCAGAGGAACTTGCTTTTCCATCATGCGTATTATGAGTAAATGTAAAGTCTCTAGCACATCATGTGTGTACTAAGACATGTGAGCTTCTAGAAAAGGAGCCCTAAGGCATGAATATCTATCAACCCATATGGTAAGAAGTAATGAGAGATTCAGAAGGTAGATACAAGCTTCAACAAGTAAAAGAAGCAAGGTGAAGAAGGGTACGAGGTACTCAGTTAATGAAGATTAACAGTATTTACAATTCATCCAGAGAAATATAAGCATTTTTAGTTACCTTCAACAGTAACAGAGGTATGTACAATTGGTCACACCCATCTCAGTTATGCCCTTTGGTAGCTAACAAGATATAATTAAGAGAAGCACGAGATATCGGATCTAGCTGGGGTTAGAGTAACCCAAAATGGTAGGTTGGTTGCATTAGTTAACATTTATATCTCCTTGTGAGACACCTAGATGGTGCACTCTAGAATACTATAGCTAGATAGGAATACTAGAATGTTCAAAATATTTTTACAAAGATAGGCACTGGAAGTCGTGAAGGGATAAATATTATCTTAGTATGGCTCATGTCCCTAATAGAGAGAGAATTTTAGGCAACTTGAAGAGCCAATGGATGGCACAAGGGAGCTAAAAGCAAAAGAATGTCTTGTTCTAAGTTTTTAGAATAAAGTGATAGACATAAATGTTAGCGGAAAATAAGAAAAGAGTTAATGAAGAATTATGAGTAAGATGTGATACATGGATGACAACGGTAGATCAAAAAGATGACAGAATTATAGAGTCTATAGTTAAGTGAAGGAAAAGACGAAAGGTGACAGGCCTTGAGATAACAAAGGAGCATAGGCCATAAATTCATATCCTCATCTCGAGAAATAAGTTCGTGACTCTAACACGACTATCAGGAGGGAAAGTTAGACCCCAGAATAATAGAAATCACTATGGGCTAGTGAACAAGATAAACTAAACATAAATTAGGAACTGAGTGATTTGATCATGGTCGGCATCATAAGAATTTTAGATTTTTTTCCGGCGATGATAGAATGGACAACAGAAGAAGATTCATGGTCATTCAGGAAAACGCTTCCCTAAAGAAAGCAATGTGAGAAAAGTTAAGCTTAAGGGACTGAATATGCCAGTTATACTAAGAGTCAACCTTGCGAGTAAGGAATTTCATTATCCTTGGTACAGAAGGATTACCGCAATGCGAGTAAGGGTCATCGATGATGTGAAAAGACACCAAAGATGAAAAGGTAAAACATCTATAGGTAGATCGTCATGGCTCCAACTCTTAGTACTCCCTTAAAGCAGGTAATATGGAGTAATGTGGCAATAAGTCGAAATTAAGGGGTTCTAGTAATTCTGGAATGGTAAAGGAAGAATGTGATAAAAATAAGAAAGGGATGAGATTGAACTTATCCAAATCCTACCGAGATGCTACGATTCTAGAACATTATGCAAGCACGACGTCAAGGGGAAGACGTATGGGTTCCTACCCAAGATGTTATTGATAGATAGGAGCCAGTGCGAGATGTAAGTTAAGACAAAAGAAATAACCCAAGAAATATTACGCGGAATATATATATGAGAATGGGCCAGCGAATAGTTAGTAGTTGATTCCGAAAGATCCTAGTTATGGCTAGACAAGAGGATACAGACAAATCAACAGATCGTGCGAGATAAACATAGTAAAACCCATTATAGTGAATTCAGCCTCGCAATAATGTGATTTTTATGCTTGAGAAATATTCATATAGGAGTTGGGGTAGTTAAAGGTACCGTATGAGTATTAGGGGAATAAAAGACAGTGTTACTGGGAAGACAGTCAAAACATCAGTTCAGAAGCATCCCTACAAGCACAAGGGCGTGGAAGTGAGTAACTACGGATAATTATAGGTAAGGAAGTACATCAAAAGGTCCGCCGAATATACAATATAATAAGCTGGGAAATGGTCTTATAACAATAGTCTCAACAAAACATTGTATGCACTCCATAAAAAAATGGCACCTACCGTGGCTGATGAACGGGAAGTAATATCAAAAGTGATATTCAAGATCATATGAGTTGTAGTAAATTCCAATGTGGGGGGCACTAAGGTAAGCTAAGTATGCATGCGACAAGGGAGCAGAAAGACCAGGAAAAGTAATTGCTTAAAATTCGATTAATGACCCAGAATATGTTATGAACACACTTAAGAGTTTAGAGTTTTATACATGCAGCATATATGTTGACAATCATACAGACATAGAAGACTCCGGTATAAGTTAACAGAAAGAATTGAGCTCAGGGCATAAACAAAGGATTGAGTTGTTAAAAATTGTATCATGGATCTTCCATAACTCCCATGAAAGGCTAAAGTAATAACAAATACAAGGATTAGCAGATCAGAAGATAGCTTAAACCTACATAAAGGTTGATCATAAGGAAGAGGAAACTAAAGAGTTACATTAACCAAGTAAATTAGGAGTTTGATTATTGGACCCAGAAAATTATAGAAATCGTGATTGAGAACATTGCAGGATCACTCTTGATATTAGAGGTACAAGAAAGAAAGTACAACAACCATATTCTATAACAGCTCTACGATAAAGCCAGTTAGAAGAGTACCAGTCTCATAAGAAGTCAGTATGAAGCTCCCACCTAGTTGTATATGCACCAGAGGTGCAAGTATTATAATAAAGCTTCAACTTATGGACGTGAATTATACCTATGTGGAAGGGAGGTCATGACAGAGATAGAAGATACGATGCAAAATATTAAGGTAAATAAGGTAAAGGTGAACAACGAATGAGATATTCAAGTGCAGAAGGTTGTGAATAGTCCATACTTCGGAGAGAAGACTAGAAGCGTTGGGATTCAGTATCCAAGAATGATAGCAGCATCGTCAGTGGCATATCTTCCAGCGTATGGTTTCTAGGTACTGAGAGATCTAGTAAAAAGAGCAAAGAAGAGTTCGAGACATTGTGATGTCTCGCTTGATGTTCCAGAATAACATAAGAAAATCTATGGTGCAAGAAAGTTGAAGGAATGTGGAGAATAATATAAATCAATATGTGTAGGTTGCAAGCTAAAGTATGGTAAAGTGACAAGGTTTTAGGAAGATAGGAGTAAGGATAAGAAAGGGCAAGTGAGAAGGTGACGAGAATGGGTAAGTCCTCAGGATTAAGCCCATGAAAACAAGAAGAGCTGATGGTTTCTCTAAGTTATACAAAGCTCAGTATAGCCTGAATGAACTCAAAGGAGTCTAAGACTAATGGCATTTAGAAGAGATGGAATGCTGCCCTGGTAGTGGAATGAGGGTGTGATTGTGATAGATAAAGGATGACGTTTGGGCCTTCGATTGAGTAATGACTTGAAGAGGATTTCATGAATTGTACGGGTTAAAATGCCCATGTAAGATGAGAGATATTTGGATGCTATAAAATACGATTATGGAAGTATAGTATTGACCCTAGGTGGATCAATCTAATTACTCCAGTTGTCCCCAATGAGACATGATCCCTAGCGGTAGGATTACATAAGAGATCAAGTTATCAGTGGTAGATGATAGATCAACATTAAAAAGAATCAACAATGGATGGACAAAAGCCATAAAGTATGAGGTGAGATTAGGCCGTCATTCTTAAGATAAATAGTAATGAAGAAGCATTAAAGGAATTAGATTTATACATATAGGATAAGCAACGACAGTAACCCAAATTTTGGTAGCAAACCTCAGTAACGATAAATTGAAGTAAGATTTATGGTATAATATGACCTACCTTGATATAGTAAAGTCATACGGATGGATAACCAGGTCTATGAAATAAGATATAAAAATATTCGTAAGTTCGATAAAGTACCGAGCGAAGAACTTCAGTGTACCTATAGATGCCAGAAGACATCTTATTAAGCTATGTATATGTTTACAAAGTGAGGCCTAAATATTGGCTAAAAGCAGGAGGAAAAATGGAGAGAAGAGTCGCATAGGAGCACTTACAAAGTCAGAGTCGTACAGGCTGCATGATAAAAGGTAGCAACAGTTACAAGATTGGAAGGATTCCAACCAAAAGTCGTGGTGTGAGAAAGAGGCCTAAAGGGGGGAATGCCCTGGCCTTTGGGATTCATTCACAGAATACTTTCCTAGATGGCAAGAGAAGTACTAACGTATTCGCAAGAGCTATGAGTTATGAGAATCATAAGTGCATCAATCAAAATTCGAGGATGAATGTTGCAAATGGGGGAATGGTGTTACACCCCATGTTTTAGTACGTGGAAGTATGCCATAAATAAATTGATGAAAGCTCGGAAATGAGATGTTACCTCCCGCATTTTGTACGTTAAAGTTTCGTCGTAAGTTAATCGATGTAAGTTTGAGAATGAGATTATTTTGGGATTATAAGTATTATTCTATTTCAAACAAGGGATAAGTAAAATCGTGAAGGTGAGATGAAAAATAAATCGAAGAAAATGATTTTCGTCGAAGTTTGACAATTTGGGAAAAAATATGGTCCAAGCTATAATACCCCATATTTATGGACTAATGTCATACAAGGTACCACATGACCATGATAGCAAGATGTATAAAGTATATTAAAAGTTAGTAGTAATTTGAGATAATTCTTAATTATGTGGATAATTGGGTAATTATTGATTTGTAGTGGGAGATTACTGTCACGACCCCAAATCCTAAACTGGTTGTGGTGGCACGTATCGTGGAACTAGGCTAGCCAACAATCACATAATTACAGTTTCTTTCTAAAATCCCAACCAATTCCAACATTTCATAAAGTATAGAGGATTACTGAATTCATTAGGCAAAATGAACAACTAAATAGTCTAAACCATCCCAAAATCTGCAGTCAACAGGTCATGAGCATCTAAGAATTTGACCAACAAGTCTACTATTATATTACAAAATCTCCGAACAAATAGCTAGATATAACAAAAGAAGGGAAAAACAGAGATGTTGTGGACGCTGAACAACTACCTCTATATCTCGATCTCTGGCTCTGCACGAAATAGATAGCTAACACTCGGTATCAGCACCTGTATCTACACACAGGGGTGCAGGGAGTAATGTGAGTATGCCAACTCAGTAGTATTGAAAATGAATCAAGTCTAAGCGGCAAGAAACACATAAAAATCAATATCATTAGTTCACAATATGCACAGCCTTTCTTTCCAATAGTATATACATAGATATATGAAATCATCATGCCTTAAAACAAACTTCAGAAAAATCCTTTGAAAAATGGGTTTTTCCAACAATTTCAGAATAAAAACAATCAAAAGATTTAGCGTAAAAATGAAATAAATCATAAGTAGCCCCTCGAGTAGAAACATGAATAATAAATCGCCCCTCGGGCAGAAAATCACTTAGCACCTCACAACCACTCAGTATCAGCCCCTCGGGCAACCTCACTGTCACTCATGCCTCCCAATCACTCATTACTCATCACTCGGCACTCGGCACTCAATAGGTACCTGCACTTACTGGGGGTGTGTACAGACTCCTGACACAAGGGGTACAAACAAGTGGGCAAGAGGCCCCAAACATGGCTTATAGCCCAAATATATCAATAGTTTTAGAACACAATTTAACATATGGTTTAGAGTAAAAATACACAACTCAATAGTTGCCGCGGAGAGGACCAAGTCCAATCCAAAAATCTGTGCATGCCACATAGTCATCATCCGACTTGTGCGCCATGCTAAAAACAGTGAGAAATATGAAGTCCGGGGTTCCATACCCTCAGGACAAGATTTATAACCATTACTTACCTCTACCAGGCCACAATACTAATCCGTGATGCTCTTGCCCCTCAAATTGGCTCCCGATTGCTCCGAATCTAACCAAAACCAGATTAACATCATCAATATACTCTAAAGGAACAAAACCCAATCGAAAACTATCAATTTATACAAAATTCTCGAAATTCAGCCAAACCCGAGCCCAAGGCCCACGTCTCGGAATTCGATAAAATTTACATCACTAGAAACCTCGTCCTTCCACGATTCTACACATACCAATCAGACCACAATTGCCTACCCATATCGCCAAAAGAATTTTTCCCCAAACCTGCTCCCATTTTTCAAAACTTTTTCTACTTGAATTCTTCAAATTACAAGCCTAATCAGAACAAAATAACATAGAAACGACTTTTATAATCCGGGAACTTACCTCCACTGAAGATCCTTCTTTCTTCAATTTTGCTCTCAACTTAGCTCGACCCGCATGCAACAATGGAGAAAATGACAAAATAATCGCGGAGGCAGCATTTTATATTGTTCTGCCCACATAATCCGCACCTACGGACCTTTCCTCGCACCTGCAGTCCCAGGTGCGCTCCTGCAAAATCCCACTAACAGTCCAAATTCTCTCACCTGCGATCCCTTTTCCGCACCTGCGGCTTCGCAGGTGCATCCAATTCTTCGCACCTGCGGATTCCTTCTGTATGGCCTATCTTCGCACCTGTGTAGGGTCCTTCGCATCTGCGCTGCCCGTCCGCAGGTGTGGCCACACCAGCAGTTATTGGCTGCAAAATCCTAAGTTCAAACCTCCGCCAACCATCTGAAATCAATCCCGAGCCCCTCGGGGCCCCAACCAAACATATCAACACACCCCATAGCATCATTCAAACTAGTCAAGTCCTAGAAACACCAAAAACAACACGAAAACACCAAAATTACATCAAATTCAAACCTATGAACTTTGAAACTTCTAAATTTTGCCAATGATGCCGAAACCAACCAAAACACATCCGATTTACCTGAAAATTTGCACACATATCCAAAATGACATTACGAATCTGCTCCAACTTTCGGAATTCCATTCCGATCCCGATAGCCTATTTTCCACTACCGACCGGAAATCGCCATAAACTAACTTTTACCAATTCAAGCCTAATTCTACACCAGACATCGAAACTTCATTCCGAACACACTTCTAAGTCCCAAATCACCTAACGAAACTATTCGAGCCATAAAATCTTGATTCCGGGGTCGTTTACCAATAAGTCAACTCCCTGTTGACTTTTTTAACTATTAAGCTAATTTAAGAGACTAAGTGTCTCAATTCTCACCATGACCACTCCGATCCCGAAACAACCGATCCAACAAAACAAAAATAGGCTAAGCAACACAGGATAAGGTAGAAACGATGGAAACGGGGCTAATCTCACTGAACGGCCGGCCAGGTCGTTACATCCTCCCCCTCTTAAACAAATGTTCGTCCTCGAACGGGTCTAGAAACATACCTGGAGTCTCGAATAAGTGAGAATATCTCTCCCACATATCCCGCTCAGTCTCCCGGGTGGAATCCTCCACCGGATGCCCTCTCCAATGAACCTTCACTGAAGCTATATCCTTAGACGTCAGCTTTCTGACCTGCCGACCCAAAATAGCCCCTGCCTCTACCTCATATGACATATCACCCTCGATTTGAACCGTGCTGAAGTCCAAAACTTGAGACGGGTCACCAACATACCTCTGGAGCATCGAAACATGGAACACCGGATGAATACTCGATAAGCTGGGAGGCAAGGTAAGTCTATAAGCCACCTCCCCAATCCTTTAAAGCACCTCAAATGGCCCAATGAACCTGGGACTCAGCTTTACCCTCTTCCCGAACAGCATAACACCCTTCATGGGTGACACCTTCAGCAACACCTTATCCCCAACCATGAAAAAGACATCCCGGACCTTCCGATTCGTATTGCTCTTCTACCTAGATTGTGCCGTGCGAAGCCACTCCTGAATCAACTTCGACTTACCCAACGCATCCTGAACCAGGTCTGTGCCCAATAGTCTAGCCTCGCCCGGCTCAAACCAACCAACGGTAGACCTGTACCTCCTACCATATAAAGCCTCATACAGAGCCATCTGGATACTCGACTGATAACTATTATTATATGAAAACTCCGCGAGTAGCAGAAACTAGTCCCATGAACCCCCAAAATCAATGACACATACACGCAACATATCCTCCAAAATCTGAATAGTACGCTCCGACTACCCATCGGTCTGAGGAAGAAACGTTGTGCTCAACTCGACCTGAGTACCCAACTCTCTCTGTACAGCTCTCCAAAAATGAGATGTGAACTGAGTACCTCTATCAGAAATGATAGAAACTGGAACCCCATGCAATCGGACAACCTCTCTGATATAAATCTCAGCTAACGGCTCCGAAGAATAAGTAGTACCAATAGGAATGAAGTGCGCGAACTTGGTCAGTTGATCCACAATAACCCATATAACATCAAACCTCCTTGAAGTACGTGGGAGTCCAACTACGAAGTCCATGGTGATCCGCTCCCACTTCCACTCCGGAATATCAAATCTTTGAAGCAATCCACCTGGTCTCTGGTGCTCATACTTGACCTGATGATAGTTGAGACACCGAGCCACAAACTCAACAATATCTCTCTTCATCTGCCTCCACCAATAATATTGCCGCAGATCCTGATACATCTTCGCGGCACCCGGGTGGATGGAATACCGCGAACTATGGGCCTCAACTAGAATCAAATGTCGAAGCCCATCTATATTGGGCACGCAAATCCGGCCCTACATCCTCATGACCCTATCATCACCAATAACCACATCCCTGGCATCACCGCGACGGAACCTATCCTGAAGAACAAGCAAATGTGGATCATCATACTGGCATGCTCTAATCTGATCATAAATAGAAGACCTGGAGGCTACACAAGCCAATACCCGCGGAGGCGCTGATAGATCCAATCTCACCAACTGACTCGCCAAATCCTGAACATCAAGTGCTAATGGACGCTCTGCTACTGGAACGTAGGCGACACTCTCCAAACTCTCTGCTCTGCGACTCAGGGCATCGGCCACTACACTGGCCTTCCCCGGATGATATGAAATAGTGAGATCATAATCCTTGAGAAGCTCCAACCACCTTCTCTAATGCAAATTTATATCCTTCTGCTTAAGTAGATGCTACAAACTACGTTGATCAGTGAAAATCTCACAATGCACTCCATACAAATAATGATGCCAAATATTCAAGTCGTGAACAATAGCTGCTAGCTCAAGATCGTACTGGATAACTCTTCTCGTGCACCTTCAACTGCTTGGACGCGTAGGCAATCATCCTACTGTCTTGCATCAAAACTACTCCAAGGCCAATTCTCGAGGCATCATACTAAACCGTATAAGAACCTGAACCCGTAGGCAAAATCAATACCGAAGATGTAGTCAAAGCTGACTTGAGCTTCTGAAAGCTCTCCTCACACTCCTCAGTCCACCTGAACTGAGCACCCTCCTGGGTCAGTCTGGTCATAGGTGCAACAATAGATGAAAATCCCTCTACGAAACGGCTGTAGTACCCTACCAAACCAAGGAAACTGCGAATCTCAGTAGCTGATGATAGTCAAGGCCAACTATGCACCGCCTCTACCTTCTTCGGATCAACCTGAATACCCCCACTGGTCACCACGTGCCCCACAAATGCTACTGAATCAAGCCAGAACTCACACTTCGAAAATTTTGCATACAATCTCATTCTCTCTCAAGGTTTGAAGAACAACTCTCAAATGTTGCTCATGATCCTCCCGAGATCGGGAATACACCAAGATATCGTCAATGAACACGATGATGAAAGAATCCAGATAAGGCCGAAATACATTGTACATCAAGTGAATAATGGTTGTTGGGGCATTGGTCAGTCCAAATGACATAACTAGGAGCTCATAATGACCATATCTAGTCCTGAAAGCAGTCTTCGGAATGTCTGGCCCCCGAATCTTCAACTGATGATAACCGGAGCGCAAGTCAATTTTGGAAAATACTTTGGCACCCTGCAACTGATCAAACAAGTCATCTATACGAGGCAAGGGATACCGGTTCTTCACCATAACCCTATTCAACTGCCGATAATCAATACACATACGTATAGAACCATCCTTCTTCTTCACGAACAACACCGGTGCACCCCAAGGTGACATACTAGGCCGAATGAACCCCTTATCTAGGAGTTCCTGAAGTTGCTCCTTTAATTCTTTTAGCTCCGCTGGTGCCACACGATAAGGTGGAATAGAAATAGGCTGGGCTCTTGCACTAGGTCAATACCAAAATCAATGTCCTTGTCAGGTTGCATGCCCGGCAAGTCTACAGGAAACATGTCCGGAAAGTCACGGACCACAGGAATCGAATCAATAGCGAGAGTCTGACCACTGACATCCCTCACAAAAGCAAGATAAGATAAACACCCCTTCTCAACCATGCGCTGAGCCTTCAGGTTGGAAATCACCCTACTAGGCATATACTCAGAAGAACCTCTCAACTCAACCATCGAACATCCCGGCATAGCTAAGGTCACGATCTTAGCGTGACAATCAAGAACAACATGAAACGGAGATAACCAATCCATGCCCAATATCACATCAAAATCGACCATGCTTAGTAACAGTAGGTCCACTCGGGTCTCCAAACCCCTAATAGATATCACACACGACTAATACACACTGTCCACAACAACAGTATTGCCCACCGAAGTCGACACATGAACAGAGGTAACTAAAGACTCACGGGGCATATCCCGAAAATGGGCAAAATATGAAGAAACATAGGAATATGTAGAACCAGGGTCAAATAAGGCCAAAGCATCTCGGCAACAGACTAAGACAATACCTGCAATCACTGCATCGGAGGCCATAGTATCTGGCCTGGCTGGAAATGCATACATACGGGCCTGACCTCCACCTGCTCGATCTCCCCCTCTAGGGCGGCCTCTAGCTGACTGACTACCACATCTGGCTGCCTGGCGAGTGGTGAAGTAACTGGAGCTGAAGTCGAGGGCTGGCCCCTCAGCTGAAAAGAACCACCAGGACAACGGGGACACTACCTCCACATGTGCCCAAACTCTCCATACTCAAAACAACTCCCTGGAGCTGGAGGCGAGGACTGATAGAAACCCCTGGCACCAGAATGGCCACTGGAAGACTCATGCATAGAAGAACACTGAACTGGTGGTGCTCGAGCTGCACTCTGAGCTAGGAGGGCACCGAATGAAGTACAGCCTGGTTGAGAACCATGGGGACCATGCCCGGAAGATGCACCACTATAAGCTGGGCGGGCTGACTAAGGAGACATGAATGAACGGCCTCTACCATGCTGAAACTGCCCCCTAGAAGGAGCACCACTAGAACTACCCGCTCCACGAGGCCTCTTGGCCTCCCTCTCCTCCCGCTCCTAATGGCGAACCGACTAAATATCTCGATCAATATCAACAACCTGCTCGAATGTAGTATCTAATACTCTCTCCCGAGTCATAAAAAGGCGGAGCTGATAAGTGAGGCCATCCACGAATCTCCTAACCCTCTCCCTATAAGTAGGGACCAACTCGGTAGCATGATGAGCCAACTCCGCAAAACCATATCTTGTACTACATCACTGATAGTTCGCCCTGATGCAGCTGGTCAAAAAGCCTGTGTCGCTCCTCCCTGTGTGACTGGGGTACATACTTCTCCAAAAATATAATAGATAACTTTTCCCAGGTGAGGGGTGTTGAACCAACAGGACTACGCCTCTCAAAAGACTCCCACCAAGTGAAAGCAACACCAGAAAACTGAAATGTAGCAAATGAGACCCCACTGGTCTCCAAAATCCCCGCAGTACGCAGCATCCTCTAACACTTATCCAGAAATCCCTGGGCATCCTCGCCCTCAGCACCACTGAATGTCGGAGGCTGTAATCTGCTAAATCTCTCCAGTCTACGCTGCTCTCCCTCTGGCATGGCCGGAACCACGAAGTCCCGAACTGGAGCAGCCCGCTGGGTTGGAACCCCCCCCCCCAGTGTCTGATGGCCCTGAGTACCCTGCTCAGGTGTCTGGGAAACTGGAATTTGAGTGCCTCCCCCGGCCTGAGAAGTGGCAGCAACTGCCTGAGCAAGGGTGGTACACACCATCAAGATCTGGGCCAAGGTTTCCTGAAGACCTGGAATAACAATAGGCACTGCCAGAGCCTGTCCCACTGGAGAATCTGTGGCGGGAATCTGACCCTTAACAGTAGGGGGATCAACTGGCACTACCCTGGCTATTGCACGGGCTAGCCCCTACCTCTACCACGGCCTCGACCGCGGCCTCGACCTCTCGCTGGTCTAACTGGTGGCTAATCATCCTGATCGATAGCGCGAGTCCTCACCATATGTGATAGAAGGAAACAACAGAAGTTTAGACTTACAAAATCAACAAGATGGCACGACAGAATTCAACAAAAATGAGACTGTTCCTAAGGGTTCTACAGCCTCTCGAAGATAAGTACAGACGTCTCTGTACCGATTTGCAAGACTCTACTAAACCTGCTCATGACCGTTGAGTCCTATGTAACCTAGGCTCTGATACAAACTTGTCACGACCCCAAATCCTAAACCAGTCGTGATGGCGCCTATCGTGGAACTAGGCTAGCCAACAATCACATAATTAAAGTTTCTTTCTAAAATCCCAACCAATTCCAACATTTCATAAAGTATATAGGATTACTGAATTCATTAGGCAAAATGAACAGCTAAATAGTCTAAACCATCCAAAAATTTGAAGTCAACAGGTCATGAGCATCTAAGAATTTTACAACCAAGTCTACTATTATATTACAAAATCTCCGAACAAATAGCGATACAACAAAAGAAGGGAAAAACAGAGATGTTGCGATGCTGAACAGCTACCTCGATATCCCGAACTCCGACTCCACACAGAATAGATGACTAACGCTCGATATCAGCGCTTGTATCTGCACACAGGGGTGCACGGAGTAATGTGAGTACGCCAACTCAGTAGTAATGAAAATAAATCAAGTCTAAGCGGCAAGAAACATATAAAAATAAATATCATTAGTTAACAATATGCACAGCCTTTCTTTCCAACAGTCTATACACATATATGAAATCATCATGCCTTAAAACCAACTTCAGAAAAATCCTTTACAAATTTGGTTTTTCCAATAATTTCAGAATAAAAACAACCGAAAGATTTAGTGTAAACATGAATCATAAATCGCCCCTCGGGCAGAACATCACTCAGCACC
Organism: Nicotiana paniculata; assembly: GCA_005239505.1. NCBI lineage: Eukaryota > Viridiplantae > Streptophyta > Magnoliopsida > Solanales > Solanaceae > Nicotiana > Nicotiana paniculata. Next base: position 8,325 of record MDKI01051868.1, on the reverse strand, counting down.
TCACAGCTACTCAGTATCAGCCCCTCGGGCAACCTCACTATCACGCATGCCTCCCAATCACTCATCACTCGGCACTAGGTACTCGGCAGTCAGCACTCAAGACGTACATGCGCTCATTGGGGATGTGTACAGACTCCGGAGGGGCTTCTTCAGCCTAAGCGCTAATATCAAACCACTTCGTGGCGTATCATATCCTCACAATCAGGCCCTCGTCCTCACTCAGTCAGAACCTCTCAAAAACCCCTCGGGTGTATCAGTAAAACGGGTTACTCGACCCAAAACATCATTTTTTTTAAATCTCAAAATAGTGTAAATCACGCTGAGTTTCAATAACAGATAAGCGCAATATGACTGATTGTAAATCATAAATCAACAGTGAGGAAATAGCAGTAAAAAGCCGGCAAGGGGTCCAAACAAGTCGGTAAGAGGCCCCAAACATAGCTTATAGCCCAAATATATCATTAGTTTTAGAACACAATTTAACATATAGTTTAGAGTAAAAATACGCAACTCAATAGTTGTCGCGGAGAGGACCAAGTCCAATCCAAAAATCATTGCGCGCCACATACTCGTCATCCGACATGTGTGCCATACTAAAAACAGTGAGAAATATGAAGTCCGGGGTTTCATAACCTCAGGACAAGATTTATAACCATTACTTACCTCTACCGGGCCACAATACTAATCCGCGATGCTCTTGCCCCTCAAATTGGCTCCCGATTGCTCCGAATCTAACCAAAACCAGGTTAACATCATCAATATACGCTAAAGGAACAAAACCTAATCAAAAACTATCAATTTATACAAAATTCTCGAAATTCGGCCAAACCCGAGCCCCGGGCCCACGTCTCGAAATTCGATAAAATTTACATCACTAGAAACCTCGTCCTTCCACGATTCTACACATACCAATCGGACCACAATTGCCTACCCAAATCGCCAAAAGAATTTTTCCCCAAACCTCCTCCCATTTTTCCAAACTTTTTCTACTTTAGTTCTTCAAATTACAAGCCTAATCCGAACAAAATAGCATAGAAACGACTTTGGATAATCCGGGAACTTACCTCCACTGAAGACCCTCGAATTCTTTCTTCAATTTTGCTCTCAACTTAGCTCAATCCGCATGCAACAATAGAGAAAATGCCAAAATATTCGCGGAGGCACCATTTTATATTGTTCTGCCCAGTTAATCCGCACTTGTGGACCTTTTCTTGCACCTGCGGACCCGCTCCTGCAGTCCCAGGTGCGCACCTGCGAAATCCCACTAACAGTCCAAATTCTCGCACCTGTGATCCCTTTTCCGCACCTGCGGCTTCGCAGGTGCGTCCAATTCTTTGCACCTACGGATTCCTCCTGTCTGGACTATCTTCGCACCTGGGCAGGGTCCTTCGTGCCTGTGGCTTCCCGTCTGCAAGTGCAGCCACACCAGTAGCTTAACACCAACAGTTATTTTCCTCCAATTCCTAAGTTTAATCCTCCGCCAACCATCCGAAATCAATCACGAGCCCCTCAGGGCCCCAACCAAACATACCAACACACCCCATAGAATCATTAAAAATTATTCGAGACTTTGAAACACCAAAAACAACACGAAAACACAAAAACTACATCAAATTAAAACCTATGAACTTTGAAACTTCTAAATTTCACCAATGATACCGAAACCAACCAAAACACATCTGATTGACCTGAAAATTTGCACACATATCCAAAATGACATTACGAACCTGTTCCAACTTCCGGAGTTACATTTTGACCCCGATAGCCTATTTTCCACTGTCGACCGAAAATCGTCAAAAACTAACTTTCGCCAATTCAAGTCTAATTCTACACTGGTCATCGAAACTTTATTCTGAACACACTTCTAAGTCCCAAATCACCTAATGAAGCTATCTGAGCCATAAAATCCTCACTCCGAGGTCGTTTACCAATAAGTCAACTCCTAGTTGACTTTTTCAACTATTAAGATAATTTAAGAGACTAAGTGTCTCAATTCTCACCCGACCACTCCGAACCCGAACCCAAACTAACCGACCCGATACAACATAAATAGGCTAAGCAACGCACGATAAGGCAGAAACGGGGGAAATGGGATCTCACGGAACGGCTAGCCAGGTCGTTACAATTACCACGTAATTAATAAATTAAGGGGATAATTATTGGATAAGCTTAATGAAATCCTTATACTCAACGTGGCAGCCATGAATCACAGCCAAGAAATGACTCTTAAGTAATTAACAAAAGGTGGCAATTAAAGGTATGTGGTTAGGCCACCACATAAAGTGGGGCCCACATCATAAGACATCTCAAAAACTTAAGAGTCATTATAAGTAATGTGAATCTTCGAATTCAACTCACTTATAAGAATTCTCTAACTTGGTAACGTGACAGCATCAACATCTTCAACAAATTCAATGTGATTTCATGGCAATTCAATAAGATTTTATAGCATCTTAAGCAACGTGAGATTTTGCAGTTATAAGGGATTACGGTGAAATCTTTCTCAAGAATATCATACAGAATATTCCCTACTCTGATCTTGTCATCACGTGTTTTGTCACAATTAACGTGTGTTAAAGGGATTGTCAAGAGAATCGACTCAGGTATGTTAAGGATAAACCTTTATTTATTTTGGTATGATCCAATAACTACATGTGTTTGATAACAAGACATAAAAAGAAGTTCATACTCCCGAATTCATATACATTGTCCTAGTCTCATAAGTTACAGTACTCTCCCTTATCGGGACTTCATATTCAATTGAATATTGTCTTCTTCCAGTCGAGAGAGCAGAGAGCCTATATATAGAGTATTATAATATTTTCATTACCATCGAGCTATAATCGATAAGCAGGCCCCTATTGGGAAACCTCCGATCAGATAGTAAGTTATATACCGAGCCTACTGTGGTCGAGCGCCTATGAGCGAGCCCAGTTGGCCGAGATACAGAGCCTAGTATGGCCGAGCGCGTATGAGCGAGCCTACTACGGCCGAGCAGTTATATGTAACGAGCCTTATAAGGTCGGACAGTTATTTTGCTTACTAGATTGAGAGAGTTGAGTCAGTATCAGCAGGTAAGCATATCTTCGGATTATCTTTGACTTCCAGTTACTTTCAATTATTCTATTATCAGTTCAGTTTCAGCTTTCAGTTATTTTATTGTCTTACATACTCGGCACATTATTTGTACTGACGTCCCTTTTGCTTGGGGACGCTATGTTTTATGCCCCCAAGTCCCGATAGACAGGTCGAGAGTCCTACAAGTAGGCTATCAGCTCACCGGAAGAGGTTGGTGTGTTCCATTTGCTCCAGAGTTTCTTATTTGGTCAGTGTCGTTAGGACATGTATTTATTGGTATGGTGGGGGCTCAGTGTAAAGACCCGTAAAATTTTCTTGTTTAAAAATAATGCCCGAATGAGTCCCCGAGTTTTTTTTATTGTAAACATTTTTGAAACGAACCTAAATTGAGTAAAAAGTACCCCGAGACTTACAGAATAAAATTTTCCAGAAAGTAGGTGTTATGCAACGCACTATGCGATCGCATAGCATGTATGCGGTCGCATACACGGGCAGGTCACTGCCCCATTTAAGGTCAACTATGCGGTCCAATATGCGACCGCATTTCAGTTCTGCGGACCGCATAGATGTCACATTGATGCCTTTGGCTTTGGGAGGGAAGTTATGTGATGCATTATGCGATCGCATAACGTGTATGCGGACGCAAAATGGTCGGATACCTGGGCAGTGTGTTTTGAATTTTTGCCCATCTTGAGGGCCATTATGCGTTCGGTTCTGCGAACCGCATGTCAGGAATGTGATCGCATTCCTGACCGCATTCTTATGTCGGGCTCCTGTTTTATTTTCTAATTTTAAAACCCGACCCCAGTTTATTAAAATACCCCCCCCCCCCCTTCATTTTTAACCATTTGTCTGAGATATTAGAGAGAGGAAAGAGTGGGTTCTAGAGAGAGAGAGTCCCAACTTTATCAAATTGGTCTTCCTTCATCACTCAAGCTTGGAACTAATCAAGTAGGACACAAATTTCTTCACTCTAAGAGGTAAGCTTCTACCTCATTAACCTCAATTTCCAGATTTTTGTTGAAATAAAACATGGGTAGGATAGTTCATAAATATGGGGTTAATAATCTTGCATGCATGTACCCAATTTATCATAATCTAGTAAAGGAAAATAGGTTGGGGTAACCTTTCACTAAAAAGGGGTTATTTAACCTAAAGGAACACCTAGTGTTTGATAGAAAGCTCAAATGAGTTCAAGACATGTTCATGATTCCTAATTCTAAGTTTTAATGTGTCGCATTGTGAATTAGATTGAAGGTGCTAGAAGGTTCGGTGATTTGAGATAGAAATTAAGGAAAAATCCCGATTCGAGGTATGTATGGCTAACTTTAACCTTCGTAGAATCCACTTGTTGGGTATGCGATATGAGTACCTTGTTTGAAATATGTGAATTGATTGCTCAAATGTGTTGAGACGTAAGATTCTATTCTCTTATCATCCTAGTTGATTGATGTACTACCATGCTATATGAGATTGTGAAAGGTGTTTTGATGTGCCTATCTTATTATGTGCAAAGCTCGTAAAAGCTCGAGGATATCGATATGAAAGTATGTGTTAATAAATGAAAGAATGTAAATGTGCCCAAGTGTGGCAATGTATATGATGGGTAAAAACCGTGCGTGGTAAGTAATGAAAAAGGGTATTGTGAAATGATGTGAATGAGTTGAACAATTATGGCAATGCCTTGTATATGAATTGCTACTTGGGGAGAACTATTTTGCCTTGGGTCCAAATATATGAATTGTGGACGTGAACTTTTGATTCCTTGAAATGATAATTCTTGTGATGTAATTGTTTGTGGTTGTTGTTATGAAATATGATTGTCAGGTGGGATGGGGTTGCGCGCTGCAACACGAAGTAATAAGCTTGATGAGATGTGAGGTAATAAGGGTGGCGGAGGTAATAAGGATGGAATGTGATCATTGTCACTATCGAAATGAAAAATCTGGGAAACTCTTGAATATGGTGATGTTAAAAGGGAAAAAGGAGAGATTGTGAAACTTGTTGATTTTGGTTGTTTCATTCCACGTGCATTGATTTGTTGGTTCTATTGTTGTCTCTTGGAGCCGTGTCTAGTAGAGCCCTTCTTATCGGTGTGTTGTCGACCACATCTATAATTAGGGGGCTACATGGAAATTTAGGAAACACCATTTTCATTGTTATTTTATATCGTGCGGTGAAGTGGAAAGTGAAAATATTCTTGTCTAACTCGTACTTTGTTCCAAAAAATTTCTGTGATGGTACCAAAGAAGACAGCTCGACTCGGCCTAGAGGCTAATGCCGCTCCGAGTGTGGCCGTGAATTCTGTACCCGATGGGGCGGGTGAGAGAGAATCCCCGACCTTGAATCCATCTAGACTTTTTGTTACCGATCAGAGTGTTCCTATTTCTACTGTGGCGGAGGGTGCTACAATTCCTCCCGCCGATATTCCTGATCCTTCTTCGGTTCCAGCTTCAGGTCCCGGTACTTCCGATGGGAACCTCAGGGGAGCTATTCATATGTTGACCCAGTTAGTGGCCGCTCAGGCCCAAAGAATGCTACCCCTGCGTCCTCTAGCGGACAGGGAGATTCCGCCGGTTCCAGAGTCAACCAGTTTTTGTGGTGGGCTCCTCCAGAGTTCTCAGGTATTGATCCAGAGGCTGATCCGCAGGACTTTCTAGATGAAATGTACAAGACGCTTAGGATTATGAAGGCTAAAGAGACAGAGGGGGTTGAGTTAGCATCTTAAAGGTTGAGGGGAGCAGCATATTCCTAGTTTGAGATGTGGGAGGATTCCCGTGGGGAGGGAAGTCTTCCGGCGAGATGGGATGAGTTTGTTGATGCTTTCATGGATCACTTCTTGCCTTCCGAGACTATGGAAGCCCATGCTACAGAGTTTGAAGTTCTCAAGCAGGGTAATATGAGTGTGTGGGAGTACCACATGGAGTTCTTGAGGTTGTCCAAGTACGCTCCTCAGTTGGTATCGACTATAGATGCCAGAGTACGACGGTTTGTTCAGGGCCTCAGTCCCTTGGTTGTGAATGAAGCTGCTACAGCTGCCTTGCACTCAGACATGAATTATGGTAAGATAGTGGGATTCGCCCAGGCCACGGAGGCTAGAAAATTGAAGATAAGGTCAGAGAGGGAGAGTATCAGCAGGGCCCGGTCAGCGAGCCACTCGGGGAGTCCAATTGGAGGAGGGAGACCAGTTCAGGGGAGAGGACCGTCAAGGCCATCCCAGTCTTATGCTCAGTCCTCATCCAGTGAACCGCCACCAGCGCACCATTATCAGCAGATTAGTCGCTCGGGACCAGGATCAGACAGTAGGAGACCTCATCAGTCCGGTCGTTCAGGAGGGAGGTTCCAGCAGCAGAGGAGGGCTTCTTGCCCTAAGTGTGGGAGGTTCCATACTGAACCTTGTTACCTGGATATCCCGGTATGCTACGGGTGTGGGGTGAGAGGTCATATTTTCGGCGAGATTGTCGTGTGCTCAGTCAGGGCATGGGTAGTGTTTTTGCTCAGCCATCCGGTTCTTCAGTCGCCGCATCTTCAGTACATCCTCCAGCTCCAGCAGGGCGTGGTGCAATTAGAGGTGGAGCTCGTGGTAGAGGTGGACCCATCCGGTTCTATGCTTTGAGTGGTCACCAGAGTGCGGAGGCTTCCCCAGATGTTTTTACATGTATTCTGGCTGTTCAAGCCCTTGATTGTTATGCTCTTATTGATCCGGCGTCCTCCTTGTCCTATGTTACCCCATTTATTGCTTCAAGTTTTAGGGTAGAACCTGAACAGCTTCATGAGCCGTTCTCTGTGTCGACTCTGGTTGGTGATTCCATTACAGCTGCACGAGTCTATAGGATTTGTGTTGTCACGGTGTGTGGTCGAGATACCACAGCCGATCTTATCGAACTAGGGATGGTAGATTTCGATGTTATCATGGGAATGGATTGGCTTTACTCGTGCTTTTCTAAACTCGACTACCGAACTAGAATTATGAGACTAGAGTTTCCTAATGAGTCATTTATTGAGTGGAAAGGGAATGGTGTGGTGCCAAAGGGTAGGTTTATTTCCTACCTTAAGGACTCCAAGATGATTAAAAAGTGTTGTGTTTATCATTTGGTCCGGGTTGCAGACACCACTTCAGAAGTATCTTCCCCCGAGTCCGTCCCAGTCGTGAATGAGTTTCTTGAAGTATTTCCGAACGAGCTTCCAGGGATTCCGCCAGATAGAGAGATCGATTTGGGGATTGATGTATTGCCAGATACGCAGCCAATATCTATTCCACCATAAAGAATGGCTCCAGCAGAGTTGAGGGAGCTAAAGGAGCAAGTTGAACGACTTATTAGAGAAGGGGTTCATTCGGTCAAGTGTGTCGCCGTGGGGCACTCCGGTTCTTTTCGTCAGGAAGAAGGATGGGTCTCTTCGGATGTGTATTGATTATCGGCAACTCAACAAAGTCACTACCAAAAACAAGTATCCATTGCCTCGGATAGATGATTTGTTTGACCAAATTGCAGGGTGTGAGGTTCTTCTCCAAAATTGATTTACCTTCCGGGTATCACCAGTTGAAGATCAGAGAGCAGGATATTCCTAAGACCTCCTTCAGAACTCGTTATGGCCATTTTGAATTTTTGGTAATGTCCTTTGTACTGACCAATGCTCCAGCGGCTTTCATGGATCATATGAATCGGGTTTTCAAACCGTTTCTTGACTCCTTCGTGATTGTTTTTATTGATGACATCCTTGTTTACTCGCGCCGTCGGGAGGATCATGCTAATCACCTCAGAGCAGTTCTGCAGACTCTTCATCAGCACCAATTGTATGCAAAGTTTTCAAAATGTGAATTTTGGTTGGAGTCAGTCACATTATTGGGTCATGTTGTTTCCAGAGAAGGGATTAAGGTTGATCCCCAAAATATCACAGCGGTAAAGGATTGGCCTAGACAACCGACCCCGACAGAGATTCGCAGTTTCTTGGGTCTAGCCGGGTATTATCGAAGGTTTGAGGAGGGGTTCTCTACCCTCGCCTCCCCATTGACTAAATTGACGCAGAAGGCAACTAGTTCCAATGGCCCGACGCTTGTGAGAAAAGCTTTCAAGAATTGAAATCAAGATAGACTTCAGCACCGGTGTTAACTTTGCCAGAAGGCAGGGAGGGATTTGTGGTTTATTGTGATGCTTCAAGGGTTGGTTTGGGATGTGTGTTGACGCAACACGGGAAGGTTATAGCCTATGCTTCCAGGCAACTCAAGAATCACAAGAAGAATTATCC
>ML339832.1:64272-80975 GCA_005239505.1 Nicotiana paniculata | reverse complement strand
ACTGTTGTAGCATTTTAGGTTTTTCAGATTCTTAGATCTGAAATCGGATGATTTTGGTGGAATAAATGACGGGAGGTGATTGAGGGAAGGGTGAGGATCATCTGGTTAAACGTTGGGGTCGATTTGTGCAGATTCGTTGCCTGTAGGCTATTTTCGGGCGGCGGAACCCTAGGGCGGCTAGGGTTTCGTTTATACAGCAGAGAGAGACGAAGGGGGTGGGGAGGCGGCTCTAGGGTTTAGGGGGTTAGACTTTGGATGGAATGAGGGTAGGGGGTTGTTAGGACAGTTATATACTGAAAGGGGGGGAGTTCCTGGTCGTCTGATCTATTTCGATCAATGGCCAGGATTCAACCAATTAAATCAAACGGGGTCGTTTGGGTAGTGGAGGACAGGCCGGGGAAGGGGCTATTGTGCTGGGTACGTTTGGGTAGTGTAGAGATTGTTTTGGGCCTGGGTAGTTTCAAGCCCAGGTCCGAAATTGGCTCTCTTAATTAATTAAACTAATTAATCTAATTAAGTTCAAATCTAATTTAATCCAAAACATGTAGTAATTATTTTAAACCTTATTTTTCATCTATTTACAGATTAGTTAATAATAAAACAACAAATTTTATATTCCTAATTAAACCTATGATTTATCGAATAAAAAATGATAAATTTTTAGTAATTAGTTATTAAAAACTACATTACCTTAAATAACCATCATTCGTCTATTACTTAATTAATTATAAATAATAACTTCATAATTCCTTGATAATAGTGATGCAAATTTTAGTAATTTTAAAAGATGAATTATGGATATGCAAAAAAAACAAAAATGCAAATAATTCACAATTAATCACTGAAAAATCAAAAAAAAATTCATAAAATCAATTGATTTATTGAGACTTTTATAGGATGATATGGCGAGTAAGAATCACGTGCTCACAATACTCACTGGGTACATATTTGTTTATGTACTCATGTTGCACTTCTATACTTAATTGTACAGGTTCTGAGGTTGGTGTATCTGGTTATCAGACTGGAGTTCGATTCTGATCTTAGTTGGACCCGACTTCATGGTGAGCTACTTCTTCTGACAATCCTCGGCAACACCATGGAGTTTTCTTTCGCTTATTTCCCGTCTATTTCTTTCAGACAGTGGGATTGTATATTATGTTTTGTATATTCTGTTAGCANTGTATATATATATATATATATATATATATATATATATATATTGGCTCATTCTTCTTTTTGACTTGGTAAACAAAAATGGCTTGCTATCTTTTTCAATTAATGTTTTTGAACTTAAAAAACTTGGCACGTATTGGGATGTTTAACCAAACATGGAAGAAATCATTAGTAATTTAAGTGTGGGCTTGCCTAACCCCGGTGTTGGGCGCCATCACGACCTGAGTTAGTATTTTGGGTCGTGACAACATGGTATCAGAGCACTAGGTTCACGTAAGTCTCACAACTCACGGGCAAACCTAGTAGAGTCTTGCGGATCAGTATGGAGACGTCTGTACTTATCTTTGGGAGGCTATAGAGTGTTAGGAAAACCTCTCCTTATTTTTATTCTATCGTGCAGTCAATGGTTTACTAAATTTCATTCTTCTATTCTATCACAGATGGTGAGGACGCGTGCATCCGATGTTCCAGACCCGGGAGGGGCCACTACCCCCATTATTCGAGGCCGTGGCAGAGGCCGGGGGAGGGCACCGGCCCGAGGTAGGGGACGAGGGCGTCCCCGAGCTATTCCAGTCATACCACCACCAGAGGACCCTACTATAGAAGAGAAGGGTGAGGTGCCCCTAGGAGGTCCTGCTCCAGTGGACTTTATGACGGCGCAAGGATTCCAGGAGATCATGGGTCGTGTGATGCGGTTCATGGACACCATGTCCCAGGCCGGTTTATTTCCGACAGATCCTGCCACATCTCAGGCGGGAGGGGGGACCAGACTCCTACCGCCAGGTTGCAGGTCAGGCAACTGCATTATATCATACCGCGGGTACACTGCCTGTGGGAGGGGCCCATCTTGTAGCAGCCGCACCTGAGCCCAGGCCAGCTGCGGACGGTGATCTGCAAAAGTTATTGGATAGATGGATTCGGTTGCACCCTCAAGACTTCAGGGGTGAGCGGGGCAAGGATGCCCAGGATTTTGTTGACAGGTGCAGGGATAGGCTGCACAATATGAGGATATTAGAGTCCCATGGAGTAGACTTCACTACCTTCCAGCTAGAGGGCAGAGCTCGGAGATGGTGGCAGTCCTATATTTTTAGTAGGCCAGCAGATTCACCTCCTATCACCTGGGAGAAGTTCACTCAGATGTTTCTAGACATGTATATCCCACCCTTTAAGATGGAAGGGCTGCGATATCAGTTCGAGCAGTTGGAGCAGGGACAAATGTCAGTGGCAGATTATGAGGCTAGATTCTCAGAGTTGTCTTGCCACGCACTTATGATATTTCCTATTGATGCTGACAGAGTGCAGAGATTTGTAGCAGGGTTGCACTCCGGTATTAGGGCCAAAATGGTCCTAGAGGTGGAGATGGGGACTCCCTATCAGCTGGTGGTCGAGATAGCTCGTCCGATTGAGGGGTATCGATTGAGAGGCAGAGAGCAGGGTCAGCAGGACAAGAGAGCCAGATTCTCCGAAGATTTCAGAGGCGCCCCAGTTAGGGGCAGAGGTCAGTTCAGTAGAGGTCAGCCCAGCAGGCCTCCATATTCAGCACCCCCACCACCTTCCCGAGGTGTTCCAGCGAAGGTTCATTTCAGCACCATGCCAGAGCGTTCCTACCACCCTTCAGCCATTCAGAGTTCACCCAGTGGTTATCCCAGTTATCCGAGATTCCCTAGTCCCAACTTTAGTGCTATGATAGAGAGTACACATTGCTCTCCGGCCATTTGGGGTTCCTCTTTGGAGCAGCAGGCTATGATACGCGAAGGTTGTTATGAGTGTGGGGATCCAGATCATATGAAGAGACATTTTCCCAAGTTTCGGGGCAAAGTGGTACAACAGTATTTTCAGCCTATGAGTCCAGCACCAGCCGTCAGGCCATCTAGAGGTGCGGGACAGGTCGTCAGGGGTCGTCTTAGAGGTGGAGGCCAGTTAGGGGGAGGTCAGCCAGCTCCTGTTCATTCTGGAAGGGTTCAGTCTTCCGGTGATCCAGCTTGATTCTATGCTATCCCGGCCAGATCAGATACAGTGGCCTCAGACGCCGTGATCACAGGTATTATTACAGTATGTGGTAGAGCGGCATCAGTGTTATTTGATCCAGGATCCACTTATTCCTATGTTTCAGTCTTATTTTCTCAATTTCTGGATGTCCCTCGTGAGTCCTAGGGTTCTCCTATTTATGTATCCACTCCTGTGGGTGATTCTGTGGTTGATTTTGAGATTATTTTAGGCATGGATTGGCTATCTCCTTATCATGTCATGCTAGATTGCCATGACAAGACAGTTACTTTAGCCATGCCCGAGTCTCCTAGGCTGGAGTGGAGAGGTTCCTCAGTTAATATAGCCAGTCGGGTTATTTCATTCTTGAAGGCTCGACATATGGTCAAGAAGGGTTGTCTGGCCTATTTTGCTTATGTACGGGACACCACCGCCGAATCTCTGATGATTGATTCAGTGCCAGTTGTTCGAGAGTTTGCTGATGTATTTCCTTCGTTCCTTCCGGGTATGCCTCATGATCGTGATATTGATTTCTGCATTGATTTAGCTCCAGGCACCCAGCCTATATCTATTCTTCCTTACTGTATGGCTCCGAAAGAGTTGAAGGAGCATCTTGAGGAGTTGTTAGCTAAGGGGTTCATCAGACCAAGTGTATCGTCGTGGGGTTCTCCAGTTCTATTCGTGAAGAAAAAGGATGGGTCCATGCAGATGTGTATTGATTACCGCAAGTTGAACAAGGTTACCATTAAGAACAAGTATCCTTTCCGTGCATCGATGATTTGTTTGACCGGTTTCAGGGTGCTCGTTTGTTTTCTAAGATTGATTTGAGATCCGGGTATCATCAGTTGAGGATTCGGGCTTCAGATGTTCCGAAGACTGCTTTTCATACGAGATATGGCCATTATGAGTTCCTGATGATGTCCTTTGGCTTGACTAACGCCCCAGCAGCATTCATGGACTTGATGAATAGGGTGTTAAGGTTGTATATTGATTCCTTTGTCATTGTCTTCATTGATAACATTTTGATTTACTCATGTAGCCTGGGGGAGCACGAGCAATATTTGAAAGTTGTGCTCCAGACTTTGCGAGAACAGAAGCTATATGCTAAGTTCTCCTAGTGTGAGTTATGGTTGGATTCCGTGGAATTCTTTGGGCATGTGGTATCCGGAGAGGGTATCAAGGTTTATCCTCAGAAGATCGAGGCAGTTCAGGTTTATACTCACACAACTGTTATGTGTGAGTATGTGAAAAAATTGGAAAATTGGCTGGTAAAGGAATCCTATATGCAAGTGAATCCAAATTTAGTTATGGTGGGATATGGAGGAATCTCTGCCAAGTGGCCAAATGTGGTTGGTTTTTTATTTTTTAAAAGATAATCAAAAATAAAAAATACTACACTAATATTTTAAACTAGAAAAAAAAATTAAGAAACTACTTGTGGGAACGTGATTTTTCACCCACTATATACTCCTACAAAATTCAATACAATAAATTAATTTTACAAATTTTGTTGAATTTTAGTGATTAACTGTGAATTGTTTGCATTTGCACATTTATAATTCATCTTTTCAAATTAATAAAACTGCATAATTACGCGCATTACTATTATCAAGAAATTATGAATTTATTATTTGAATTAAATAATAGATGAATGATAGTTATTTGATGTAATGTAGTTTTAACAACTAATTACTAAATTTAATCATTTTTATCCAATGAATCATAGATTTAATTAGGAGTATAAATTAATTGTTTTTATTCTTAATTAATCTGTGATCAGATGAAAATAAGGTTTAGAATTAATTATTATATTTTTTAGATTTAATTAGGTTTGATTTTAATTAAATTAATTGGGATTAATTAACTATAGAGTGTTAATTAGGACCTGGGCTAACTTGTCCAGGCCCAAAAGATGGTCTTTACAATACACAAATGACCCAAGCCAATATCTATACCCTCCAGCCCAATTAACCAAACGACCCCGTTTCATTTAATCAACAAATCCCAGCCGTTGATCAAAATAGATCAAACGACTGGGAACTCCCAAGCTTTAAATATATAAATGTCCAAATGTTACCCCCCTACCCCTCAATTCAAAGTCAAACACCCCCCCTCTTATCTCTCTAACCTCGTCGTTCCTCCGACGTGCTCGCTGGCACGAAATCGCCTCTGTTGGCGGAGAACCACCAATCAAGCCTAAATTTCTACCCTACGACCTCCTAAACCACCTCCTAGCGTTAGTTTTCCCAGAAAACCATCCTAAAATCCCCAATTTCAGATCTAAAATTCCAAAACCCTAATTCTCCCATGCGCACTGATTCAAGGATCTTCAATGACTCGTACCTGCATGAGTCGATAGCTTTTGATGAGAGCTATCGACTCATGCGGGTTCAGATCATTTCCAACCATGCTGGAGTCCGGCCAAAGTTCGGCGAGTCAAAGTTTTCCGGCCAAACCTCCTTAAACGGGTATCCCCTTTTCTTTTCAATCTGTTTCTTTTGTATTATTATGAAAAATCATGAACATGTTAATTGTTTAATCATTGTTTTCATTGTCCCTATTTAGGCTAGCTTTTCTTTTTCTTTTATTCTATCCCTTCTTGTTTATGTGTTCTTTTCCTTGATTAATACAAAACCCTGAATGTATTTCATGTTTAATTTGCGTAGTAACTAGCCTAGGGTTTTATCACTGTTTCACATGTGTGTTTGTTTCCTATCCTTGATCTATTTTTGGTTAATTGAATATGTTTATTTTAGTTACATGTTTAGGTTAATTGAACCCTGTTTAGATAGTTGAATGATGCAACTTAGGTTTTAATGTTAGTAAGTTTAAAATATGCTTCATGACATTCATATTTAATATGTATCTTTTTGTGTGATTCTGTGATTGAATATGTATCTTTGTAATTGGAGTCATGGTAGAGTTGTTAGAAAAATATCACTAAGGGGAAGTGATGGTCAGATTCACCCCATAAAGGTGCTCAAATATTGGTATGGATGGCTCAGACCCTATATATTTAGATACCACTGTCGAAACAGCACTAAAGAGGTCGAACCTGACCTCTATAATGGTCAGATTCATCCCTTAAAGTGCACATGGAGTTCGTGTTATTTAGTTTTAAAATTAGTGATGAAAATGCAGGATTTCAAGTTATGGGTGCTGCTAGCTCGCACAGGAGCAACAACTGATGTTCATTTTGTATTACTATTTATTTAGTTTTCATACTTTAGGAAATTGTATTTCTGGAGTAGAAAGTGTAATTTTTTTTACAATTCTATATTGTCTTTACATGTAATACAAGATTGGACACTACATTTATTGTATTCGTAGTCCTTCCTTTCGTATGTATGTGTTCATATAATTTCAGAAAAAATGTGTACAATTAGTTCCAGATTTGTTTTGAGTGAACTGTACTCAAATATGGCTATTATGTACAGTTTAAAATAGGCCAAGCTATTGATAATGGCATGTTAGAGCTTGAAAAAGCCTAAACACAGTCCATTGGGCATGGAAAACACGAAAATCCCTTAGCCTCAAAACTGTTTTCTCAAATTTAAATGCGAAGTTTCGTATATTAACCATTTGAATATTCAGATTTGATTGACAAATTCAATAGCGTCTTTTCAAAACCTTTTCCTACATTTTGTGTTCAAGTCAGTCTTTCCAAAGTAGTAAATACCTATTGAAAATTTTGTAAATAACTATTTTAGAGCAAAGGAATTTCGAAGTATATACAAATATAAATTTGGCATTTAAAGTGTTTCTTATCAGATCCATTTCGTATTCTTTAGATTCCAGAATTTATAACAATATGTAGGACTCGATACGTATGGATTATGAATTAGATAGTATGAGTCTAGGATATTTGAAGTTGATAAAACCATTCAATCAATGATCTATGTGTTTATTTGACCTTTCAAATATGTGATTTGTCAACTAGTAATTTTTTTCCTTGTTAATATGCTGTAATTAAGTTACATAGTTTACTCTCTCTTGCGAAATTAGCCACAATTAGGATTGGCCAAAGGGTTAAACAGTAAATTGGGGCTAACATATGGCCATAGCCCAAGTATCTCGTCCTTTAGGCTAGTGAATTTAATTTTAGACAATCTCACACAGATCCTCTAGGTCGAAAAATACTTCTTTAGTTTGAACATTTAGTAAGTAATCGAAAAATCACTTCAAACAACCATAACCTACACTCGGGCGTGGAAACTCGTGCCCCCGACCCTAACTTCAAACCATGATAAAATCTCACGTAGCAATCACGGGTGCATTTCATGTGACGTGATTGCGATGTGTTCAAAAACAACAAGTGCACGTCATCGTAACTTGTTCTAAGATAAATCCATAAATATCCGAATTGATTTCTACACGTATCCCGTAAAACTAAAAATACCTCTTTAGATTGAAAACCTAGAGAGTAATTGAATATCGCCTTAAAATAGGCATTTTAAAACCGTCACAGCCATAGTCTTGACTATATAATCTACACTCGGGTGTGGCAACTCATGTCCCCGACTTTGAATCAAAACCACAATAAAAATCATATGTTGTAATTGCGGGTGAATTTCATGTGGCGCAATTATAACGTGTCCAAAACAAATAAGTGCACGCCATCGTGACTTGTTTCAAGATAAATCCATAAATGTTAAAAGTGGTTGAAAGTTAAAAAGGATAAATGAACAATAGGCTAAAAATACGTAAATAATCAGATAACTTAGGCCAAATATTAATAGTAAGCAACCATGCTAGAACCATGGAACTCAGGAATGCCTAACACCTTCTCTCGGGTTAGCAGAATTCCTTACTTGGATTTCTGGTCATAGACAAAATAAAACAGAGTCTAAATTTCCTCGGTTTGGGATTTCAATAAAACGGTGTCCCGGAACACCGTCGAAAATCTGGGTGGCGACTCTGAAAACTAAAATAGATCCCAAATCCAAATAATGTCACTTAAAGTGAAAAAACTCCCTTATTCCCCCTTTCATTAATCAGGAGGTGAAAAAGGAGGTGTGACAGTACTAAGAAAAGTTATAACATTAGTAGTGCTACATATTAGAGGAAAAATATATATATATTTTTCTGTAAATTTTCTTTTCTTTTACAAATGAAATACATCTAATATCTAAAAGTATAATTCTTTTTGTAGTTTTAATTTCATTTAATAAACCTACTAAAAAATGAAATGAAGGCTAAATATCAAGATTAAACTTCGCAAATATTTACATACTAAAAAGGTGATAAAGATCTAAATATGATCAAAAATTAGGTGCTCACAGTGACGTTATCTCCTATGAGAAGGTCAGTGGTCGCGTGGTTGGCGCAGCTTCTGCGAAGGATTTTACCGACTATCCAGTAAGAGGTCGAATATGTGAATGTTTCTAGAGAATTAGAGTGTTCGTGAACTCCTAACAGAAGGATTTCGAGGAATTTGGCGGGTTGGTTGTGCCAGATCATGTCAACAATGAAGAAAGAATTTTGGTGGGTTCCAATGTTGTGTAATAGTAGCTTCAAGCTAAGTGGGAAAGTCCCACCACCTAAAATTGTGTTGCATGGTTTTCTAATTGTGAGGTTTCGGGTTATCGGCGTATTGGCGAGTTAATAAAGCTAAGGGAAAAGAACATAAGTGGTAATTTGAGCAAAGAAATTGATGAAGGTGTGCTATAGTCGGCCTTATTGACTCATGTTCGGGATTTGGGAAGATACATGATTTATGTTTCGTACAAGGTGATTTACAAGGGTAGTGATTCAGTCGGGTGCTTCATTGAGATGGGTGTTCATGGGCTAGCAAAGCCTTGGAGTTGATTATATTCGGGTCCAAGCCAGATTGGGTGATTCTCAACAACGGTTTTAGTGAATTCAAAGGTTAAAATACGGTGCCTAAGGATTTCAAACCCGCGGTATGGTTAAGAATAGAGATTTGTGGAGGATTATAATAAGAGGCACAGAATATTCTATGGTATTTTTGACTTGCAGAGTAGAATTTGGAGGAAAAAGAGAAATGACTTTGGATTCGTAGAGGAATTATCAGAATGGGTGTACCAGTAGAAGATGTGAATGTGCGTGCGAGGAGGGTCTGAAATAGTTCATGGGTTTTGAGACAATGTGGTCTCATGGAATGGGGTTACTCAAGATGAGCGCGGGTTTAGTTTTTTCATGTAAGGAATTGAGCTATTATTATATCTAGGGTAAGTTAAGGATGAATTAGAAGAAGTTAGATTGGTTAGTCATGGTTGAATTGGCATAATGGTGGCGGTGATCAGTTCCTTCAGTGTGATCGAGTTATGCATGTGATTTGTGACGGTATGTGCGAGGCTTGACGGCCACCGTAATTGATTTTTATTGGAAGTATTCAAGTATTATGGCATGTTATGTGTAGGCGGATCCCAGAAGGATTATGGTGGTTTGGAGCACTACTTGAGAATTTTCGTGTTCTGCGGTTATAAGGATTTACTCGCATGTTGCTACGGCTTTCTTGGAATGATTTAAGTAAGAAGATTTTATAAGATGAAGTGTTTTCCATATTAGAGGTCCATGAATTATGATGAAATTCTTGTACTATCGCATATTGGCATGTCAGGTGCAGAGAGTGGTATGAAATTTGAAAATAAGGATCAGGGTTGCAGTTCGGTGTTGGCAAGGATGTCACGAGCTCGGATGAGTAGGAAATGGATTTGAATGTTTAGAGTAAGCTGGCATTGTCTTCAGCGTCACCTGAGATTGGTGTTTTGTGAAAGGGGCTTTTGTTGGTACCAAACCGCACACGCAAGTATACGTGGTCGTAGCAAGTAATATAATGTTAAATCGAATTTCTAACCCACATGGACTTGCGTAAACT
Organism: Nicotiana paniculata; assembly: GCA_005239505.1. Taxonomy (NCBI): domain Eukaryota; kingdom Viridiplantae; phylum Streptophyta; class Magnoliopsida; order Solanales; family Solanaceae; genus Nicotiana; species Nicotiana paniculata. The sequence continues at coordinate 70,975 of ML339832.1, read as the reverse complement.
ACTTATTGAATCACTCTAATTGCTATTTAATTGAGCCAAAACAAAATCCAAGAATATAACTAATTTATTCTACGATTATATGAACTAATTATCAAGTAACGAGAATATTGTTGTGTATTCAATAGACACAAATATTCTAGGATTGTGATCAATTCACCATTCATATTGCATTTTAATTAACTCTCCCTTTCATACAATTCACTCATGGTTGCTAATTAATTGATAATTCATCTCGTAGCCTTCTCCCGAAGTACAACTCGCCTATTCTCAATAAATTAATGCCTATATTCCTATGAAATTAATCTATTAGAACGCACTAAGATTACGATATTTAATTAAGCATGGTGACTAGGTGTATTCCTATCCTAACCACAAATCTGCTCCCCTGAAGGGTTAAGGTCCTGCTCTCTTCAATTCTTCTCTAATCTATATAGGGCTTTCCCAAGCATAACATAGATAGTATATAACACCAAATTGCTGGCAAGAAATTAAGCAATTAAATGCAGAATTGAAGAAACAACCATATATTGAGCGAATTATAATCAAGATTAAGTTAATATCGAATAACAATATTCATGGCTAAACCACAACCCCCAGAACAATGGGTGTTTAGCCACTCATACTAGAATAAAACAATTGCATAAGTTTTTGCATCAATGGAAAATACTATATTAAGATGAAGAAAACTGATAATCCTTTGCTTCTTCAATGATCTTCTGTGTATATTCTCTCCAGAAAATGCATCCTCCTTTAAAGTTGTTTTATTGGGTCTATTTATATGTTTGGGATAAACCCTAAACGTGTAGACGACTTCTATTCCAATCGGGAAACACTTAAAAACCTTTAAAACTCGGCGTTGACTGGACCAGGCACCCAGGCATTAAGCCCCAAACGCCCCCTTAACGCCATGGCAGACCTGGCATTAGGGGTCAAACGCCTGGCTAACGCCAAGGTCACCCTGGCCTTAAGAGCCAAACGCCCCCTTAGCACCTGGACATGCCTGGCTTTAGGGGCCAAACGCCCGGGTATTGTCCGGGCCACTCCTTTTCGACTCTTGAGCGTATTTTTGACGTTTATGGACCCATTTAGCTCGGCTTCCATCTCAAATTCACCTACACATTAAATAGACTCCATTATGCACATATAACGTGTATTTTTATCACAAAAGCACATAAAATGTAAGGTATATAATGCTTAAAACTATGAATTCTAGCCACGTATCAACACCCCACACTTATACTCTTGCTCGTCCTCAAGGAATATCCTTTAACACGTACACATTTCATTAACAAGGAGTATTTTACTTTTCAATCACACACATTACCCCTTAACTATGATCGATACCGGCAATCCAGTATGAACATAAAAAATTTCACATTCTTTCCCTTCCTTAAACATGCCCAAGTATAACAATTTAATCAATCATACCAACAACCTAATTGCAACCACCCAACCTCAAGAGTCGACTTGCAACTACTAAGCCCTCTCAATTCACGCACCTACCCAACAAGAAAATTACAATATTACCAATCGTTCATGAGATCATGTGCCCTCACCAACAACAAAAGAGTGAATATAACTAGTCCACACATTCAAATATGCTTTTGAACATTATTTAAGGACATCACACAATTGAACAAATTCACTCACTCTCACAAAGAATTCATATGCATCCCGTGGTCGTACCATAAGCTTGCCCGTAGTGTAGATTTCACTAATTCAAGTTAGCCAAATATAGGATTAATTAGGACTTTTAAGGTTGTAATGTAGGCTAAGGTACGGGTAGGATATATTTAGGAATAGTGACTAACCCTCCGAAGCACATTAATCCACTACCTTCACAAATTAACACATATTCTTCTCAACCAATTCCCTTGCCACAATTCATATTCAACATAGCCCTTTTTCAATTAAGAACTTCTAAAATCTCACTAGCACAACTAATAAAATTTTGAGGTGTGTATCTTTTTGTACATATTTTTTTTTTCTATTATTTTGTTTTTTTTTCTTCTTTCCTACACACACTCCATACATGAAGATTCAATGGCTAGTGACTTTTGAATACAACTTTTAGTGCACTAACAAGTCTTTCCATGGCTCCACTCAAAAGTTTATCCCCAATATCTCACCTTACTTCTTTTAGCGACTAAGTGCCTTCGGAGGAAAAGGTGCAAAAACAATCTCAATTTAAGAACAAAATAGGGGTACGACTTGTAATATGTGTACCAAAGAAAAGGTCTAAAGGCTCAAAGGGGCTAGCAATGGAAAATGTAATTCTTATGTCACAAGAACATCCATGATCAAGCAAGAAAATGCCTACGTCATCTCCTAGATTAGCATAACCTACAATTTTGCTTCGATTAACACACGGGGCAAGTTATACACTACACAGGATAGCATAGAAAATCACTAAACCTCACTCACACATTGCACATGACTCAATCACAACGGTTTTATTCAACTCTCAAGTCAAGCAAGCACACAAAATTGAGAGAATTAAGCAATATTACACTATGTAGCATACAAGTCAAACAACTGAACTAAGGCGTCACAAAATAGGCTATTTATTTTTACTCAGGCATCACATGTCAAACCAAATACAAGGGAAAACAGAATGTATGTCATAACCTAATATGACAGCATCAAACATGTCATAGGGTATCTCTAATTTACTCATTTTCTTCCTAACTATTCTAAACAAAAATAAAATTAATTTAAATTACCCGGTTCAAGTTACACCCTTGGAAAAGAACCGTGGCCAAAAGAAAAACTAAGGGGGGATTACTACACTACCTNATATATATATATATATAAAACAACTACAAAAACTTAAAAGAAAGAAAATCATTTACTATCATGAATACAAAACTACAATACAAACCCACACACAGTACAACAATTCCACACTTCGTAAGTACAACAAAATACAACATACACACCCCACACTTAATCCATGCACAGTCCCCAGTGCATTTTATAGAGACAAAAACAGTAATAGAAGCAAGGTACAAGAAACTCCCTGATCATTCAACATCGTCATCATCTGACGCTCTCCACTCCTCCTCATGCTCATCTTCGTAATCATCTTCCTCATCCGAGCGCATTGGCTCTGCATCAAAGTCGTCAGGAGTGTTGACATCCTCATCATCAGGGAGCCTGTATCCCTCACCCACTCCAATCATATGCAGAGCATGAGCATTTAGCGGGTACCTCTAATCCAATTCAACTCTCTCATCAACTGACGCCGGCCGACCTCCTGTTCGCAACTGCAAATCCATCATCCCATAAAGATGGGCCATGAAGTTGTCATCCCGCACATTGCGCTCTGCATTGGTCATGGAGGACTCTTCCTTCAGTCTTAGGTCAGAGATGTCAGTCTCTCATTGGAATTGATCAATGGTATGGTCAAAGTTGGGCTCAACCGCTACATTCTCATTTAGCAAGAGCTGAGTTATGAAATTTGGGAATGGTATTTGATCAATTATATTGCTCGAACGCACCAACCCCATTTGATAGCACATCGGTTGACCCACATTTACCCTCCCCGTCATGAGGAAGCAGAGCACACAAATCCTCTCTCGGCTGAGTAAGGTGTCATGGTTGCATGGTAGTATCCGTGAATTAATCACTTTAAGCCACACCTGGGTCGCAGCCTTCATTTTCTTCTTTGGAAATATTTTATGGCAATTTGTGGCTCTATCCCGAATCCAAGCAGCCATGGATTCAACCCCACAAAGTGTGTGCCTCACCTATCTATAGTTGGGATGGTGGATGAATTGCTCTAGAGGCTCCACCGGAACATTTGGTGCACCTAGGAAATCGCATATTGCCTTGGCCAAAAAATCTACCAAGTGCCCACGAATTGACACCAATCCGTTCTTTTCCTTAGGGTCAAACCCTGAGTAGAATTCTTGGACTAAATTGAGGTTGATGTCACCATTGTGTCTGAACACATATCCCAACCCCAACTCATGGATGCTCCGCCAAATCGCTGGAAATTTTGATCTTAGACGCTCTTCCTTAATGGCCACTTCAGGGTGAACATGCTTCATTTTGAAGCGTGCATACCATTTCCTGGATTGCACTGGTATGTTGTTGAGACCATAATCCCGTTCACCAGTGGGTTGTTGTCTCATAGCAGCGACAGCAGCTACTGCTTCCTCACCAGTCATACTGTAAGTAGCATCCCCTCATTTTCTTTTCTTTTGGGGTTGTAGGGGTTTTGCTTTGCTTTTAGCTGGGGCCGAAGACGTGGACTTCCCTTTGCCAGTGGATCTTCTGGGTAGAATTGTTTTTTTTACACATATGATCAGTAGTTAGTGGGTTTTACAAAGTGTGTACAAAAGCTTTCTAGAGGTTACTCAGACTTCACCTTGGTACGTTAATGAATAATTGACCCAAAGGGTTTCTCGTGAGCCTCTTCACACTTAACATTTCATGGAATTGACAATGCATGATACTAGTGGGATGTTTCCCGAAGACTCGGGCTCCAAATGGGATCTGTATTTCCATTGAGGCATTATATCGAGCACTTGGCGTGCACAATGCCATGAGAGCTCTTATGGAATTGAGGGACTGCCTCATGTACCCACATCTGGGTGGGGTTCCATAATACCACTTAGTTTAACAAATTCATCCCATTCCTAGAGGGTTTCGGGGATTGGGATGCAAAACCTCATACATTATGACCATGAAATTCATAAACCCATAAGGAACCACCATGAATCATGGTTACACCATATATAATTGTAACACCCAAGTCGAATTTACACAGAATAGGGATAAAATCATACCTCAACGATTGATGAGTGTTAATTTGATGAGGTGAGCCCCGAAATTGAGCCTGTGCAGACTTGTGTGTGTTGTGGGTGTGCAAATGTGATGTGGGTGTGTAGATGTGTGTGTAATATATGTGTTGCAGTGTGAGTGTGAGAGCAATTCGTTGTTTGTGTTCTTGGGAGCAAACTCTTGCTTGAGAGAGAGATGGGAGATGAAAAAATTAGAAGAAGATACTTACCTGGCGTTAGACGTGCGTTTTAGTCTTAAATCCCGAACCCACTAGCGTTAGCCAGGCGTTGGATCCCAAACGCCCAGCCTACCCTGGCGTTTGCCAGGCGTTAGGGCAGAAATGCCCAGCCTGCCCTGGCGTTTTCCAGGCGTTAGGGCTGTATCGCCAGGTACCCCTGTCCTTCGTCTCACCTTCTGTCATGCAAGAACACTGCTCCTTTCACTTGAATGCACTCGCAAGCTCATTAGTACCTATAATTATATGAAATTCTTCAAGCTATGTTAAGATTTAACTAAGTATTGGGTTGCCTCCCAATAAGCGCCTTAGTTAATGTCGTGGCACGATGGTTACAACAAGTCAATAGGTTGCCTCTTATGAAGCGCCTGATTTAACGTTGCGACACGATGCAGAAACTCGCCTCAGTCATCAGCGAGCACGACTTTGGTCTTCTTACAATTTATGGTACCACCCTAGTAATGTTTGAATCTGTTCCCATTCACGAAAAATGTTCTTTCACCATGTATAGCTCGCAATTCAAGTGCACCATATGGAGTGGCTCTCACTATTTCAAACGGGCTTGACCATCTCAATTTTAGCTTTCCAAGAAATAGTCTAAGCCTAGAATTGAATAATAGTACCTATTGGCCCGGGTCAAAATGATGCGGATGTATATGTTTGTCATGCCATCTCTTGGTCTTTTTTTTGTAAAGTTTGGCATTTTCGTATGAGTGCAACCTGAACTCATCCAATTCATCCAACTGCAGCAATCTTTTCTCACCCGCGGCTTCAAGGTTCATGTTTAACTTCTTGATGGCCCAATACGCCTTATGTTCAAGCTCTACGGGCAGGTGACATGCCTTCCCATAGACCAGCTTGTACGGTGATGCCCCATATGGTGTTTTGTATGCTGTTCTGTATGCCCATAAAGCGTCATCTAACTTAGCAGCCCAATCTTTCCTGTTCACACTCACCGTTTTCTCTAGTATTTGCTTGATTTCTCTATTGGATACCTCTTCTTGTCCACTTGTTTGAGGGTGATATGCTGTTGCAACTCGATGACGGACCCCATATTTAGCTAAAAGGTTATTCAAAAACCCATTGCAAAAATGGGTTCCTTCATCACTAATCAAGGCTCGTGGAGTACCAAATTTGGAGAATATATTCTTCTTCACAAATGCAGTGACAACCATGTCTGTCGGCAATGAAATTGTCTCCACCCATTTCGACACGTAGTCAACTACTAGAAAAATGTATTTATGTCCCCTGGATGATGGGAATGGACCCATAAAATCTGTCCCCCATACATCAAAAATCTCTACCTCCAAGATATTATTATTCAAAGGCATCTCATGCTTCCTTGTTATCGTTCCTGTTCTCTGGCATTGGTCACACTTTTTAACAAATGTGTGGGCATCTTTGAATGTTGGCAAAAAGAACCCAGATTGTAGCACTTTTGCTGCCATTCGATCGCCACCATGATGACCTCCATATGGTGATGCATGAAAATCGTACAACACCCGTTCCACTTCTACATCAGGAATGCATTTCCTCATTAACTGATCACCACATTCTTTGTACAGGTAGGGCTCATCCCAGTAGTAAAATTTCACATCGCGTAAGAACCTTTTCCTTGCTTCAGATTTTATTTCCGGGGGAAGTACTCCACTCACCAAATAATTCACATAATCAGCATAC
>ML339832.1:0-63611 GCA_005239505.1 Nicotiana paniculata | reverse complement strand
TTCGATGCCACTTTTAGATATTCTATGACCCAAGACAATGCCTTCCTGCACCATGAAGTGACACTTCTCCCAATTTAACACCAGATTCGTTTCTTCACAACGGGCCAACACCATGCTCAGGTTTTTCAAACAGTCATCATAAGATGCCCCAAAGACTGAGACATCATCCATAAACACTTAAACGAATTTTTCCACCATGTCGGTGAAAATCGCCATTATACATCGCTGGAAGGTGGCCGGTGCATTGCAAAGACCAAAGGGCATTCGCTTGAAAGCGAAAGTGCCATAGGGGCAAGTAAACGTGGTCTTCTCCTGATCTTCTGGGCATATGACAATTTGATTGTAACCTGAATACCCATCCAGAAAGCAATAATATTCGTGCCCTGATAATCTGTCCAGCATTTGATCAATGAATGGGAGTGGAAAATGATCCTTGCGGGTTGCTTTGTTGAGCCTTCGATAATCTATGCAAACTCTTCAACCCGTGATAGTGCGGGTAGGAATTAGCTCATTTTTCTCATTCTTAATCATGGTCATTCCTCCTTTTCTGGGTACACATTGAACTGGTCTCACCCAATTGCCGTCAGAAATACGAAAGATGATGCCTGCATCCAGCAATTTTATGACTTCTTTCTTCACTACTTCTTTCATAATGGGATTCAGCCTCCTTTGCTGCTCAACACTCGGGCCAATTTCGTCTTCCAAAAATATTTTATGCATGCAAAACGATGGACTGATACCTTTAATATCTGCGATGGTCCACCCAATCGCCTTTTTGTGCTCACGAAGTAACCTAAGAAATTTATGTTCTTGTGTATTGGTTAGGCTGGATGAGATGATCATGGGCAATGTTTCAGAGTTCCCCAAATTGGCATAGCGTAAATGAGCTGGAAGAGATTTGAGTTCTAGCTTTGGAGCCTCTTCAATATATGGCTTAGGAAGGGTTAGAGTAATAGGCTTATTCAACTCTTCAAATTTTCCTAGCCTGTGGAGGTAACTGCAAGACACCTCAAGAATTTTCTCAATATCTTCCCTTGTTTCATCCTTAGTCTTCTGCATCCCCAACCAACACCCACTCAAGATGGTCTGTAGGATTCATGTAGGGAACCATGGACTCCGATTTGCTTTCCACTACAGAAATCATGGATAGTTCTTCATAGTGGACAGGTAACTTGAGTGCCTTATAAACATTAAACACCTCCACTTGATCACCAACGCGCATTGTCATCTTCCCTTCACACACATCGATAATAGCTCGACCTGTAGCTAGGAATGGACGCCCCAAAATAAATGGGACTTCCAAATCAGGCCCATAGTCCAAGATAATGAAATCAGCTGGGAATATTAATGATCCCACCTGAACTAGTACATCTTCAATTACTCCATCAGGATGGGCTAGGGAGCGGTCAGCCAATTGTAAAATCACTGTTGTTGGGCGTGGTTCACCCAATCCCAACAGCTTGAACACAGATAGTGGCATCAAATTAATACTTTCCCCAAGATCGCACAGAGCTCGCCCGACTGCATGCTTACAAATTGAGATTTGGATAGTAAAGCTACCCGGATCTTTTAATATCTGAGGTAGCTTGCTTTGAATTCTTGAGTAACTTCCTCAGTGAGTGCCACTGTTTCGAACTCAGTCAGCCTTCGTTTATTGGCTACAATGTCCTTGATATACTTAGCATATTTGGGTACCTCCTGCATAATGTCTACCAGTGGAATATTGATTTGTACCTGCTTCAAGAGATTAAGGAACATTTTGTATGCTGCATTATCTTTCACCTTTTGCAACCTTTAAGGGAATGGAGGGGGTGGCCTTGCAACAATTGGTGGGGGTTTCTCAGCACTCGCCTCCTTTGCTGGCTTATCTGATTCTTTCGGGTTGTCTGAAGTTGATTCAATAGTGGTTGGTCTCTCATCAAAATTTACCTGATTTCTCTTACTGGGCTGTACTGTCTCCAATTGCTTCCCATTTCTCAATGATATAGAATTAACATGTGCTTTAGGATTAGCTTCAGTGTCACTTGGTAGAGCCCCCGTTGGTCGGGTATTTTGAGAACTGGCGAGTTGCCCCACTTGACATTCTAAGTTTCTCCTCGCTACATTCTGGGCTTGGTGATCAGCCATTATTTTCTGATTGAAAGCAAGTTGGTCATTCATCATTCTCTTCATAATATCCTCAAGGCTTGCTGATGGTTCAGCATGAGGTGGTTTGTACTGCTTTTGAGGTGCCAGATGCCTGTAATTGTGCTGAGTGCTCTGATTTCCACCCTAAGAGAAGTTTGGGTGGTTTCTCCAGTTGGGGTTATAGGTGTTTCCATATTGATTTGCTTGTCCCCTATTAGCGTTACCCACAAAGCAGGCAGACTCTAGATTAAGTGGGCATAACTCACTTGAATGACCCTCTCCACAGACTTCACAAAATACCTGAATCTGTTGCACTAGTTGGGCTTGTTGCACTAGTTGAGATTGTTGCTTGTTAATGATCATGTTCATCTGATTGACTTGGTTAGTCAATGTGGAAATCTTGGCTGACAATGCTGAAACCACATCTAGTTCAAGAACCCCTGGTGATTTCTGAACCATATTTCTCCCCATCTCACCTTGCCAGTCTGGATTGCTTTTGGAGAATTTATTCAGTAATGCAAATATTTCATCATAATTCTTCTCCAACACCTGACCTCCAGCTGCTGCATCTACCACAATTTTTGTTTGCGGATGGAGCCCCTCAATGAAAGTGTGTACTAACACCTCGTTTGTCTTATTGTGATGAGGACAGTCTCTGAGTAGCCCCTTGAACCTTTCTCACTCCTGATCTTTGCGGTTCTGCCTTAAGCCATCGCTTTGCTTCGCCCAATATAGAGAATGGGAAAAGCGTGAGCCTCACATAATCTGGCGTGAACCCGTTAGTGATATAAGTATCACTAATCTCCAAGAAGTTCAAAATGTGTTGCTGTGGATCCTCGTGTGGAAGACCCAAAAACTGCCCGTTTGCATGAAGTAGTTGGATCATGCTCTGTTTCAGCTCAAAGTGCCCAGTGATTCTGGGCTTCACGATGCTGGAGGTGACATTAGCAATGCTTGGCATTGCCACCTCCTGAACCGCCATGTGTTGTTCCTCTGCCATGTTCACAGGAAATCAGATGAAGTACTGAAGATTGTCTGTATCTCTTGCTTCTCTCAATCTTCTATGAAATGATCTCTCAGGTTCGGGGTCAAATCCATCAAGTCTATCCTGGCTTCTGACCCTACGCATTCACTTGAAGTTCCTGAGATTAGAGTAAAAATTACGTGACGTTAGACTCAATGAAATAAACAATTAAAGCAAGTAACTAAAAAGTAGTCTATATTCAAGTCCCCGGCAACGGCGCCAAAAACTTGTTGGTCCCAAACCGCACACGCAAGTATACGTGGTCGTAGCAAGTAATATAATGTTAAATCGAATGTCGAACCCACAGGGACTTGCGTAAACTACTATTGAATAACTCTAATTTCTATTTAATCGAGCTAAAACAAAATCCAAGAATATAACTTATTTATTCTACGATTATATGAACTAATTATCAAGTAACGAGAATATTGTTGTGTATTCAATAGAGACAAATATTATAGGGTTCTGATCAATTCGCCATTCATATTGCATTCTAACTAACTCTCCCTTTCATACAATTCACTCATGGTTGCTAATTAATCGATAATTTCTCTCGTAGCCTTCTCCCGAAGTACTACTCGCCTATTCTCAATAGATTAATGCCTATATTCCTATGATAATATATTAGAACGCACTAAGATTACGATGTTTAATTAAGCACGATGACTAGGTATATTCCTATCCTAACCACAAATCCGCTCCCTTGAAGGGTTTCGACCGCGCTCTCTTCAATTCTTCTCTAATCTATATACGGCTTTCCCAAGCATAACATAGATAGTATATAGAACCAAATTGCTGGCCAAACAATTAAGCAATTAAACGCAGAATTGAAGAAACAACCATATATTGAGCGAACTATAATCAAGGTTAAGTTAATATCGAATAACAATATTCATGGCTAAACCACAACCCCAAAACAATGGGTGTTTATCCACTCATACTATTATTAAACAATTGCATAAGTTTTTGCATCAATGGAAAATACTATATTAAGATGAAGAAAACTGATAATCCTTTGCTTCTTCAATGATCTTGTGTGTATATTCTCTCCAGAAAATGGCATCCTCCTTTAAAGTTGTGTTATTGGGTCTATTTATATGTTTTGGATAAGCCCTAAACGTGTAGACGACTTCTATTCCAATCGGGAAACACTTAAAAACCTTTAAAACTCGGCGTTGACTGGACCAGGCACCCAGGCGTTAAACCCCAAATGCCCTCTTAACGCCATGGCAGACCTGGCGTTAGGGGTCAAACGCCTGGCTAACGTCAGGGTCACCCTGGCCTTAAGATCCAAACGCCCCCTTAGCACCTGGACATTCCTGGCTTTAGGGGCCAAACTCCCGGGTATTGCCCGGGTCACTCCTTTTCGACTCTTGAGCGTATTTTTGACGTTTATGGACCCATTTAGCTCGGCTTCCATCTCCAGTTCACCTACACATAAAATAGACTTCATTATGCACATATAACGTGTATTTTTATCACAAAAGAACATAAAATGTAAGGTATATAATGCTTAAAACTATGAATTCTAGCCACGCATCAACTTTACATCCCGGTTATGGATTCTTGATTCACTTTGAAGCATTAGTGTGGTTGGTGGTATGGATGTGCGGACTTGTGACCTTGTGCGGAAGGTCGTGGAAGCATATCTCGCGGGAATATTGTACAAGTGTGACATTGTAGTCACTCGAACTATAATCAAGGTTAAGCTAATATATTGAGCAATTAAACGCAGAATTGAAGAAACAACCATATATTGAGCGAACTATAATCAAGGTTAAGTTAATATCGAATAACAATATTCATGGCTAAACCACAACCCCAAAACAATGGGTGTTTAGCCACTCATACCATAATTAAACAATTGCATAAGTTTTTGCATCAATGGAAAATACTAGATTAAGATGAAGAAAATTGATAATCCTTTGCTTCTTCAATGATCTTGTGTGTATATTCTCTCCAAAAAATGGCATCCTCCTTTAAAGTTTTGTTATTGGGTCTATTTATATGTTTGTAATAAACCCTAAACGTGTAGGAAACTTCTATTCCAACCAGGAAACACTTAAAAACCTTTAAAACTCGAAGTTGACTGGACCAGGCACCCGGGCGTTAAGCCCCAAACGCCCCCTTAACGCCAGGGAAGACCTGGCATTAGGGGTCAAACCCCTGGCTAACGCCAGGTTCACTCTGGACTTAAGGGCCAAACGCCCCCTTAATGCCTGGGCATGCCTGGCTTTAGGGGACAAATGCCCGGGTATTGCCCGGGTCACTCATTTTCGACTCTTGAGCGTATTTTTGACGTTTATGCACCCATTTAGCTCGGCTTCCATCTCCAGTTCACCTACACATAAAATAGACTCCATTATGCACATATAACGTGTATTTTTATCACAAAAGCACATAAAATGTAAGGTATATAATGCTTAAAACTATGAATTCTAGTCACGCATCAACTTTACATCCCGGTTATGGATTCTTGATTCACTTTGCAGCATTAGTGTGGGTTGTGGTATGGATGTGCGGACTTGTGACCTTGTGCGGAAGGTCGTGGAAACATATCTCACGGGAATATTGTACAAGTGTGACATTGTAGTCACTCGACTGATTGAAGATTTAAACCAAGCATGAAGAATGTGGTAATATCGCTTATTTGATAATTTATGCTTGGAGGGCGCTCGGTTCATTTGGTTGCAGACTGTGGAAGTTTGTCCAATTATGATGGTTGCTCTTGTGTGTTATGGGAAAAAGGGGGTTATCATGAACCCTTGAAAGGTTATTAGCCTAGTACGGTGTGATCAAAATTGGCTTGAGGTCTGTGAATAGATTTAAATATTAATATAGGCTCTTTATCATGCCAGATGTGTTCATTTCAGCATAGTGCCCCTCATGGAGGAGTATTAGAATGTTTGGATGTTATTTCGGCGTCTGTTATTTCATGTAATACCATATTGTGCCGTGCGAGTTATGAAACATCTTGATGATATTCTTATGTGTTGAGATTCTGCGTAGCGATGGCGTGATGCGAGCAAGATGGCTCATGAGATTCAGATCATTTATCGCTCCTCAGTTGTGCTTGAGTTTTGTATCTTATGGCGCTATATGTCTCCCGAGGGATGGTATTGTGCACTTAACGTTGCTTGTGACCGATATTTAGTATTTGTAGTAATAAGAAATTTAGCTCGGTGTGTATCTCCTTATATGAATTTTATGTGAGGATCGGGTGGCACACTGCCACGGGTATGTGATATGGATCGGGTTGCATGCCGCAACAGTGAGATGTTGAGTACGGTGTTCCATATTCTATTTTTGTGTGTTTTGTTTCCCATTTTCTGAGGAAAGTTCATATTAGAGCGTGAGTTGAGTAGTCTCTTCTAGAGTTCATTTTCCTCATGTATCACGTTCGAGTTTGTAGCGTATTTGGAACATTGTGGCTTCATATGATACTTTTGGTCATGCCCGGGGTGGTTTACTCCCTGAGCAGTTCGTACTGGGTGAGACAAGATTATTGGATCCAGGATCAGTGCAATCATATTATATGAAATGTATTAAAGAGAAAATGCCATTATTGATTCAGAATGAGGTGATGGCTCTTGATAGGAGTGTAGGCTCAATGACTTGTTGACTCGCCAATTGGTTATGAAATTCTACACATCTCTTTCGTCGTGGCGGTAAGTCGGGGAAAGATGTATATAAGTCATGAGATGCATTGGGAGCATAAGGTTCGTGGAATTTCGGCTATTATGATCAGAGAATGTTATTATGGTCAGGTGAATTATGCGCTACATGGTGTTAATTAAGCAAAGGCATGCAATCATGTTTTGGTACATCGTGTGGTGATTGATACGATGTTCGTATGTTGAAAGCAGGCCCGGTGGAGAGTTCCGGACGTATGAATTTGGCTCTAAGGCTTATTAACTAAATAAAAGGGAGAATCTTCATACTGAACCAAGCTAATGTGCTCAACTGGGTTGTGGTGGCACGGTCAAGTGAACGAGTTGTTAAATAGTGATTTTGGACAACTCTAGAGCAGTTCTTGTCACGTTCGAGGACAAAAGTATGTTTAAGTGGGAGAGAATGTAACGACCTGACCGGTCGTTTTGAGCTCTAGCGCGTCGTTCAGCGGTTTGAGTCCATTAGTAGCTTCACTTCAGGTTGCATGACTTGCACGCGTGGTCGGAATTGAATTTCGGGAAGTTCAGAGTCGATTTGGAAAGAGAATTCTCATTTCGGAAGCTTTAATTTAGAAGAATTGGTTAGATGGTGATTTTTGAGTAAACGACCTCGGAATCGGGATCTAGAGGTTCCAACAGGTTTGAATGATGATTTCGGACTTGGGCATATGTCCGTATTGGGTTTTGGATGGCCCGGGAGAATTTCGGTGCCTATTGTGGAAGTTGGCCTTTGGGAAGAATTTCATAAATAGGGGTTTGCAGTGCATTTCAATTTTATCAATGTCCGTTTGGAATTCTGAGTCTGGGAATAGCTCCACATGGAAATTCTGGTGTTGGAGCGCGTCTGGAAGTGGATTCGGAGGTCCGTAGGTAATTTTGGAGTCATTTGGCTAAAGTTAGAAATTTGAAGGTTTTGAGAAGCTTGATCGGAAGTAGACTTTTGATATCGGGGTGGAATTCCGATTTCGAAAGTTGGAGTAGGTCCATAATGTTAAATGTGACTTGTGTGCAAAATTTGAGGTCAATCGGACGTGATTTGATAGGTTTCGACATTGAATATAGAAGTTTGAAATTATAAAGTTCATTAAGCTTGAATTGGGGTGTGATTCGTGATTTTAGTGTTGTTTGATGCGATTTGAAGGCTCGACCAAGTTCGTACTATGTTTTGGAACTGGTTGGTGCATTTGGACGGGATTTGGGGGCCTCGGGTGGATTCCGGGTGGTTAACAGATCAAGTTCGGACTTAGAAGGAAAGATGAGGCAGTTGATATCTGGTGCGATTACACCTGCGCCAAAAGGGCCACAGCTGCGAGGTCGCGGGTGCGAACCAATGGTCGCAGGTGCGGTGGGTAAGAGTAAGAGAAGTGGTTGGGAGCGCAGGTGCGAGAGTATGTCCGCACGTGCGAAGGCGTAGATGCGGAAAGAAAGGAGTAGGTGCGAATTCATGCTAGGCGGATGGGATGCCCATGTGCGAGGTTTTGGCCGCACCTGCGAGGCTGCAGATGAGACGAAGAGGCTGCAAGTGTGGAAGTCGAGCTGGGCAGAATAATTTTAAGCGAGGGTTTGGCTCATTTTCACCATATTTTGTCCATGGGAGCCGATTTTTGGAGAAACTTGGGAGTGCTATTTTCATCACCAAGCATGAGGTAAGTTAATCCCACCTCTTGTAAGTTAAATACATAGTTTTATTGTGGATTCAAGCATGAGAATTGGTAGAAAATTTGGGATTTTGAAGAAAACCTAGAAATATGTGTTCTTGGATTTTGACCATGATTTTGGACATGGAATTGAGAATAAATTATCTATCTAAGTTCGTAAAGTTATGGGTAATCATTATCTTTGAAAAATTTCGGAATCCGGGCATGTGGGCCCGAGGGCGATTTTTTGTCAACTTTTGGATCGAGGTTAGAAATTGTTATAAATTGGATTATAATGAGTATCTGAGAATATATTAATGGGTTTGCGTAATTATTGGCTAGTTTTGGGGCGTTGTACATCAATTTGAGTCATCGAAGCGCTTAGAAGTCGGTTATGGAACTTTGGAGCGAGGTAAGTCTCCTTTCTAACCTTGTAAGAGGGAATTGTCCTTGTAGGTGAAATAATTAATTATGTGCTACTATTTGTGGGGGCTACGTACGCACGAGGTGACGAGAGTCCGTGCGTAGCTACTATTGTGCTTAAGTCTGGGTAGTCTAGGACCCAAAAGCGCGATACTTGAAATATTTGTAACTTTATTGATAGTTTAAATTGCTTAAATCATATCAAATTAGTAAAATGAATTTCTAAACAAGTTAAACTTCATTTTCTTAATCGTGAAAAGAGGACTGAGTTTTCCTTGAAAAACTTTCCCTGTTGGATTCTTGATTGACTGTTTGAATGTGTGTATCTATGTGTGCCCGTGTCGCATGTATGATTTGCAAGCGGGGTGATTCCTTATTTACATTTGACTGCGTCGCAGGTATGATTTGTGAGCGAGGTAATATATGCATCTATGGTTCGCGTCATTCGACCCTCTAGCAGTGCACATTTTATTATTATGTTGGATCGGGTCGTACGACCTCGGCATTATTTGTGCATGCTTGTGTTGCTTGCCTTGAAAATTTATGAATAATGATTTTTCTTCCTTGGTCTGAGATAAATTTTTAAATGATGAAATGTGATTTTTTTGGAAATCTCTTATTATTGAAAGAATTGTTTACCTGCTTCATGCTTATCGAGTTTGCAATCACCGTATGAAATCCATATTTTTAAACATTTTGGTATTTTATTATTGGACCACTAGTAATTGTCGAAGTCGACCTCTCGTCACTACTTTCTTCGAGGTTAGACGGGCTACTTACTGGGTACACGTTGTCTTTGTACTCATACTATACTTGATGTGCATTTTTGTTGCACAGACACATATATGTCTAGTAGCCTAGTTTGGCGCAACGACATGGTTGATACAGAGATTTAGGTGAGATGCACCCCTCGAGACGACCCGCATCCAGCAGAGTCTCCTTCAGAATATTGTATTGCATTTTCTCTGCCGTCCAATTTGTATTCCAGATGGTTATTGTATTACATTTGTTTCCTAGAAATTGCTCATGCACTTATGACACCAGGTTTTGGGTTGACTTTGGGATTTATTCATTATTTGAATTTGTTAAAAATATCATTATTTACTCAGTGAAGTTCATTATTTACTATTTAATGTAATGAAAAGAAACGATTTCAAAACACTAAAATAGAAATTTAATTAACTTCTTGGTGTTGGCTTGCCTGACAGTGATGTCCGGCGTCATCACGACCTGTAGTGGATTTTGGGTAGTGATAGGGAGTGAGGAGTGTAACAGAAAAAAATATATTCTACTCTCTGATCAAACACTAGAAAATATGTTCCACAAAATGTTTTCTACTCACCAACCAAATAAGGGAAAATAAGTGATATATCACTCATTTTCCATGAAAATATCTTCTACGAAAAATATTTTCCTTCATACCAAACAAACCCTTACTTATACTCTTTATAAAAATGAACTTTTTCTTCAAAACTATAGTCCATTTTCACGACCCAAATTCATAAGGTCGTGATGGCGCCGAACATCATTGTCAGGCAATCCAATCATTAATTAGTTGTCACGACCCAAAATATTATCTCAGGTCGTGATGGCGCCCAACACCGGGGTTAGGCAATCCCACACTTAAATTACTAATGATTTCGCCCATGATTGGTTAAACATCCCAATACGTGCCAAGTTCTTAAAGTTCAAAAACATTAATTGAAAAAGATAGCAAGCCATTTTTGTTTACCAAAAGCAGTCAAAAAGAAGAATGAGCCAATATATATATATATATATATATACAGACCCGCAAACCAAAATAAGAATTACGTGTGTGCTAGGAACTAGTGTCACAAATCCTACGGCATGCTAACATAATATACAAAACCTAATATACAATCCCACTGTCTGAAAGAAATAGACGGGAAATAAGCAAAAGAAAAATCCACGGTGTTGCCGAGGATCGTCAGGAGAAGCAGCTCACCGTGAAGTCGGGTCCAACTAAGATCAAAATTGAGCTCCGGTCTGATAACCAGATGCACCAGCCTCAGAACCTGTACAATTAAGTACAGAAGTGCAGTATGAGTACATAAACAAATATGTACCCAGTGAGTATCCCGCCTAACCTCGAAGAGGTACTGACGAGAGGTCGACTTGACACTCACTAAGGTCCAATAAAATGATTAGCAATATATAATATCAGTATTGGACATAGAAGGATGATAAAAGCAATAATCATTTAAAATAACAGTAATTCAAATAAATACTGGAGGTAAATATACAATTTCCACTTCATTATTCTTTTATTTCCTTTAAAAATATATATATTTGAACACTCAAAATCCATAAAAGAATTCTTAACAATTTAACATGCGCATATAGGATAAGGACAACCGGCATGAGCCATCATAATGATCATATATGTGCACTGCCGAGGGTCGAACGGCCCGAACCATAATATATCTTTCAATCTCGCTGTGGCATACATCCCGCTCCCATGAGAGTGGAGGAAATAACACTCCGCTCACGGAATGTAAATTGCGAAGCGGTCACATGCATACACAATCCACACATTTGTTCTTTATAAATTACTCTTCATGATCAAATCCTAAAAATCTCTTTAATTCCATGATCTCAGGGAAACAAGCCGCATGTAACATTAATTCACTAAGCATATAGTTCATTTCAAGGAAAACATAAAGCATGGTGTAGGCCTAACTACCCGGACATAACAATAATAGTCGCTACGTACGGACTTTCATCACTTTGCACGTACGTAGCCCCCATAAACATTTGCACATAGCCATTTAAAGCACCTAGGAGGACAATTCCCCCATACAAGGTTAGAAAGGAGACTCACCTCGTGTCGAATCTACTCCCCGGACCAAGAACGCGCCCGAAACTCCGAACTCTACACCCGAGGACTCGGAACTAGCCAAATGTTATACAAATTCATCAATTTATGCTCAAAGTATGGAAATCCTCCTACTACTAAGTCAAATTCGCCATTCTTGAAGAAATCCTAAAATCCAACCCCAGGCCTGCATGCTCGGATTCCAAAACTTTTAGAAGAAAATACTCACCCATAGCCTAAAGATCATTAATATACGATTTTTGAATGATTTCATAGCCAATTCACGGGTCATTTTCTAAATTCTCGAAAGCACTAGGTTATTACCCAAATTCCTAAATTTTCACTAATTAAGTAGTTAGATTCCACTACGAATGCATGCATTAACTAACTCTAGGATATAATCTACTTACCTTTCAGTGGTTGAGTCGTTGAGCCCTTTTCCCAAGCTCTCAAGGTGTTCTAATGGAGGAAGAAGTGAATAAATAATGAAGAATCACGTATTTAAGAAACACATTGTTTGACAGTGTTTCCGCACCTGCGAGCAAAGGCTTGCACCTGCGGAAATGGACTAGGAAGCCTGGGCCCGCACCTGTGGAGTGGAGACCGCACTGCGGCTCCGCTCCTGCGGAACTTTGTCTGCGCCTGCGAGAAATGACCTGCACGCTAGGGGTTCACCTGCGAAGCTGGGACCGCCCACACCTACGACTGGGCAACCGCACCTATGGTCAACACAAGAACAGGTGCACCAACAGCTATTTCAACTGGTTTTTGGCCTCGTGTGGTGTCCGGTAGGAACCTGGGCCCACCCGAGCCCCCGTCCAAATATACCAACAAGTCCCAAATCATAACACAGACTCGCTCGAACCTTCGAAACACCCAAAACAACGATAAAACTCAAAATCACACCTCAAAACCCCTAGAACCAAACTTAGGAACTTAAGTTTTCTTGACTTCGCTAGCAACGCGTCGAACCAACCTATACTACTTGGAATGACACCAAATTTTGCAAGCAAGTCATAAATGACATAACGGAATCATTCCCGATCTCGAAATTCTGTTCGGACCTCGATAACACAAAAACATGTCCCAAACCACAATATGAACTTAAGGAACTTCTTATTTCAATATTGGGTGCCGAAATGCTCTCGGTTCATCAGAAACTCATTCCGATCATACAACCAAGTCCGAAATAATCATACAAAGCTACCGGAATCGACGAAACTTGATTCCAAGGTCGTTTACCCAAAATGTTGACCCGAAGTCAAAATTTTCCTTAAAGGCTAACCTTAAGGAACCAAGTGTTCCGGTAGCACTCTAAACACTTCCTAATCCCGGACCACCTGCCCCCGCAAGTCATAAATCACAATAAGCCCATATGGGAAGTTTCATTTAGGGGAACAGGGTCCGATAACGCAAAACGATCGATTGCGTCGTTACATTCTCCACCTCTTAAACAAATGTTCGTCCTCGCGTAGAATCATACCTGAAGTGCTGAATAAGTGTTGATATCTACTCCGCATGTCCTCCTCGGACTCTTAGGTCGCCTCCTCAACTGGTTGGCCCTTCCACTGGAGCTTTATGGCAGAAACTCTCTTGGACCTCAAAGTATGGAAATCCTCCTACTACTAAGTCAAATTTGCCATTCTTGAAGAAATCCTAAAATCCAACCCCAGGCCCGCATGCTCGGATTCCAAAACTTTTCGAAGAAAACACTCACTCATAGCCTAAGGACATTAATATACGATTTTTGAACGATTTCATAGCCATTTCACGGGTCATTTTCTAAATTCTCGAAAGCCCTAAGTTACTACCCAAATTCCTAAATTTTCACTAATAAAGTAGTTAGATTCCATTAAGAATGCATGCATTAACTAACTCTAAGATAGAATCTACTTACTCTTCAGTGGTTGAGTCGTTGAGCCCTTTTCCCAAGCTCTCAAGGTGTTCTAATGGAGGAAGAAGTGAAGAAATAATGATGAATCCCGTATTTAAGAAACACACTATATGACAATGTTTCCGCAACTGCGGCTCGAGGACCGCACCTACGGTCTCACACCTGCGGAAATGGACGAGGAAGCCTGGGCCCGCACCTGCGGAATGGAGACCGCACCTGCGGCTCCGCTCCAGTGGAACTTTGTACGCACCTGTGAGAAATGGCCTGCCCGCTGGGGGTTTCACCTTCGAGGCTAAGACCGTAGGAGCGGTCCCGCACCTGCGACTGGGCAACCGCACATGCAACCAAGACCAGAACAGGTGCACTAGCAGCTATTTCAGCTGATTTTTTGCTTTCTGTGGTGTCCGAGAGGAACTTGGGCCCACCCGAGCCCCCGTCCAAATATACCAACAAGTCCCAAATGATGACACGGACTCACTCGAGCCTTCAGAACACCCAAAACAACACTAAAACTCAAAATCACACCTCAAAACCCCTAGAACCAAACTTAGGAACTTCAAGTTTTCTTGACTTCGCTAATAACGCGTCCAACCGACCTATACTACACAGAATGACACCAAATTATGCAGGCAACTCATAAATGACATAACAGACCTATTCCCGGTCTCGAAATTCCGTTAGGACCTCGATAACACAAAAACAAGTCCCACACCACAAGAGGAACTTAAGGAATTTCTTATTTCAATATTGGGCGCCGAAATGTTCCCGGGTCATCAGAAACCCATTCCGAGCATACGCCCAGGTCCGAAATCATTATATGAAGCTACCGGAACCGAAGAAACTCGATTCCGACGTCGTTTACCCAAAATGTTGACTGAACTCAAACTTGGCCTTAAAGGCCAACCTTAAGGAACCAAGTGATCCTGTAGCACTTTAAACATTTCCGAATCCCAGACCACCCGCCCCCGCAAGTCATAAATCACAATAATCCGCTATGGGAAGTTTAATTTAGGGGAACGAGGTCCGATAACGCAAAAGGAATGGTCGGGTCGTTACATTATCCACCTCTTAAACAAATGTTCGTCCTCGAATGGGTCTAGAATCATACCTGAAGTGCTGAATAATTGTGGATATCAGCACCTCATGTCCTCCTCGGACTCCCAGGTCGCCTCCTCAACTGGTTGGCCCTTCCATTAGACCATTACGGCAGAAACTCTCTTGGACCTCAACTGGCGGTCCTGTCTATCAATAATAGCAATTGGATCCTCCTCTTAGCCCAACCTCTCATCCAACTGAATAGTGCTGGAATCAACCACGTGAGAGAAGTCGGTGTGGCACCTCCCGAGCATGAATACATGAAAAACTGGATGAACTCCTGATAAACTGGGAGGTAAGGCCAGCTCATAAGCAACCTCCCCANGAGCATGGATACATGAAAAACTGGATGAACTCCTGATAAACTGGGAGGTAAGGCCAGCTCATAAGCAACCTCCCCAACTCGCCTCAACACCTCGAAGGGACCTACAAATCTCGGGCTTAGCTTGACCTTCTTCCCAAACCTCATAATACCCTTCATAGGCGAGACTTTCAACATGACCCTTTCTCCCTCCATAAATGATACATCACGCGCCCTCTGATCCGCGTAACTCTTCTGTCTGGATTGCGCTGTGCGGAGCCTCTCCTGAATCAACTTAACCTTCTCCAAAGCATATCTCACCAGGTCGGTACCATATAACCTAGCCTCACCAGGCTCAAACCACCCGATAGGGGAACGACATGGCTGACCATACAAAGCCTCAAATGGTGCCATCTCAATGCTGGACTGATAACTATTATTGTAAGCATGCTCGGCCAAAGGCAAGAACTTCTCCCACTGACCTCCAAAGTCAATCACACATGCCCTGAGCATGTCCTCCAATATCTGAACTGTACGCTCTGACTGACCATCAGTCTGAGGGTGAAATGTTATACTGAGGTCTATCTGGGTACCCATCTCACTATGCAATGCTCTCCAGAAGTGCGAGGTGAACTGAGGACCTCGATCTGATATAATGGACACCGGCACACCATGCAACCGGACTATCTCCCTAATGTAGATCTGGGCCAACCTCTTAGAAGTATAAGTTGTAGCTACTGGAATGAAATGCGCCGATTTGGTTAATCTATCCACAATGACCCAAACCACGTCAACCTTCCGCAAGGTCCGAGGCAACCCAACCACGAAGTCCATAGTGATGCGCTCCCATTTCCACTCAGGAATGGGCATCTGTTGAAGTAGGCCTCCTGGCCTTTGTTACTCATACTTAACCTGCTGGCAATTTAGACACCTAGCCACATACTCCAAAATGTCCTTCTTCGTTCGCCTCCACCAATAATGCTGCTTCAAATCACGATACATCTTCGTAGCACTAGGATGAACAGAATACCGAGAACTGTGTGCCTCTTCTAGAATCCTCTCCCTCAGGCCATCAACCTTAGGAACACATAAGCGGCCCTGAAGTTTCAGAACACCATCCTCGCTAACAGTAACCTCCTTGGCCCTGCCCTGAACCACTGTCTCTTGTAGCTCATCCAAACACGAATCATTATACTGTCGAGCCTTAATCTCCACCAATAATAAATACTGAGCAACCACATGTGCAAGAACTTGACAGGGCTCTGAAAGGTCTAATCTCACCAGGCAATTGGCCAAGGACTGAATGTCCAAGGCGAGAGGTTTCTCCTCTGCTACAATATAAGCCAAGCTACCCATACTCTCCGCCTTCCTGCTCAAAGCATCTTCTACCACATTTGCCTTGCCCGGATGATAAAGAATGGTGATATCATAGTCCTTCAACAACTCAAGCCATATGCGCTGCCTCAAATAAAGATCCTTCTGCTTGAACAAGTGCTGCAAGCTACGGTGGTCTGTATAAATCTGACAGGACCCTCCATACAAGTAGTGCCTCCAAATCTTAAGAGCATGAACATTCGCCGCCAATTCAAAATCGTGCACAGGGTAATTCTTCTCATGAACCTTAAGTTGGCACGAAGCATAAGCAATAACTCTCCCCTCCTGCATCACTAACACCCCAATCCAACGCGTGAAGCGTCTCAATATACTGTATACATCCCAAAATCGAAAGGCAATACTAGAACTAGTGCTGAGGTCAATGCTATCTTGAGCTTCTAAAAGCTCATCTCACACTCGTCAGACTATCAAAACGGGGCATTTTTCTAAGTCAATCTAGTCAATGGAGCTGCAATAGAAGAGAACCCCTCCACAAATAGGCGATAATAGCCTGCTAGGCCCAAAAAGCTCCTTATCTCTGTAGCTGAAGTAGGATGCGACCAACTCTGAACTGCCTCGATCTTCTGAGGATCATCCTTGATACCCTCTTCGGATACCACATGCCCCAATAATGCCAAGGAATCCAACTAGAACTCACACTTGGAGAACTTAACATATAACTTCTGTTCTCGCAAAGTCTGGAGCACAACTCTTAAATGCTGCTCGTGCTCCCCTAGGCTACGTGAGTAAATAAAAATGTCATCAATGAAGACAATGACAAAGGAATCAATATACATCCTGAACACCCTATTCATCAAGTCCATGAATGTTGCTGGGGCATTAGTCAAGCCAAAGGACATCGCCAGGAACTCATAATGGCCATATCTCATACGAAAAGCAGTCTTCGGAACATTTGAAGCCCGAATCCTCAACTGATGATACCCTGATCTCAAATCAATCTTAGAAAACATACGAGCACCCTGAAACTGGTCAAACAAATCATCGACGTGCGGCAAAGGATACTTGTTCTTAATGGTAACCTTGTTCAACTGGCGGTAATCAATACACATCCGCATGGACCGATCCTCTTTCTTCACGAATAGAACCGGAGCACCCTACGGAGATACACTTGGTCTGAGGAACCCCTTATCTAACAACTCCTCAAGCTGCTCCTTCAACTCCTTCAACTCTTTCGGAGCCATACGGTACGGAGGAATAGATATAGGCTGGGTGCCTGGAGCTATATCAATGCAGAAATCAATATCACGATCTGGAGGCATGCCCGAAAGGTCCGAAGGAAATACATCAGCAAACTCTCGAACAACTGGCACTGAATCAATCGTCGGAGACTCGGAGGTGGTGTCCCGCACATAAGCAAAATAGGCCATACAACCCTTCTCGACCATATGTCGAGCCTTCAAGAATGAAATAACCCAGATGACTGTACTAACTGAGGAACCTCTCCACTCCAGCCTAGGCGACTCGGGCATGGCTAAAGTAACTGTCTTGGCATGGCAATCTAGCACGACATCATAATGAGATAGCCAATCCATGCCTAAAATAATCTCAAAACCAACCATGTCGAGCAATAAGAGATCCGCTCGAGTCTCGAACCCACAAAATGAAATGACACAGGACCGACAAATCCGGTCTACAACCACTGAATCATCACGGGAGTGGACACATAAATAGGAGAACCCAAGGACCCACGAGGGACATCTAGAAAATTAGAAAATAAGACTGAAACATAGGAATAAGTGGATCCTAGATCAAATAACACCGATGCCTCTCTACCACATACTGTAATAATACCTGTGATCACAGCGTCTGAGGCCACTGCATCTGATCTGGCTAGCATAACATAGAATCAAGCTGGAGAACCGGAAGACTGAGCCCCGCTAGAATGAATAGGAGTTGGATGACCTCTCCCTTACTGGCCTCCACCTCTAAGAAGACCCCTGCCGATATGTCCCCCACCTCTAGGTGGCCTAACGACTGGTGTTGGACTTATAGGCTGAAAATCCTACTCTACCGCTTTGCCCCGAAACCTGGGACAATGCCTCTTCATATGACTTGGATCCCCACACTCATAACAACCTCCGGGTATCATAGCCTGCTGCCCCGAAGAGGAACCCTGAATGGCCGGAGAGCAATGTGTACTCTCTAGCATAGCACTGAAGTAGGGACTGGGGAATCTCGGATAACTGGGATAACCACTAGGTTAAATATGAATGGCTAGAGGGTCGTAGGAACGCTCTGGAATGGCACTGAAATGAGTCCTCTCTAGAACACCTTGGGGAGGTGGTGGGGGTGCTGAATATGGAGGCCTGCTGGGCTGACCTCTACTGAACTGACCTCTTCCCCTAAGTGGGGCACCTCTGAAATCCCTAGATAATCTGGCTCTCTTGTCCTGCTGACCCTGCTCTCTACCTCTCAATTGATAGCCCTCAATATGATGAGTTAACTCGACCACCAGCTGATAGGGAGTCCCTATATCTACCTCTCGGGCCATGTTGGCCCTAATATCGGAGTGCAGCCCTGCTACAAATCTCTGCACTCTCTCAGCATCAGTAGGAAATATCATAAGTGCGTGGCGAGACAACTCTAAGAATCTAGCCTCATAATCTGTCACTGACATCTGTCACTGCTCCAACTGCTCGAACTGATATCGCAGCTCTTCCCTCTCAGAGGGTGGGATATACCTGTCTAGAAACATCTGAGTGAACTGCTCCCAGGTGATAGGACGTGAATCTGCTGGCCTACTGAGAATATAGGACTGCCACTATCTGCGAGCTCTGCACTCTGGCTGGAAGGTAGTGAAGTCCACTCCATGGGACTCTAATATCCTCATATTCTGCAGCCTATCCCTGCACCTGTCAACAAAATCTTGGGCATCCTCGCCCTTCTCACCCTCGAAGACTGGAGGGTGCAACCGAGTCCATCTATCCAATAAATTTTGTGGATCATCGTCCGCAGCTGTACCAGGATCAGGTGCTGCTTCTATATGCTCGGCCCCACCAAGTCGCCTCCTCGACCGGCTGACCCCTCCACTAGACCTTTATTGATGCAATGTTGTTCCCCGTGATACTTCTGGAGCATATATAAGTGGAATACCGGATGAACTCCGGCTAGACTGGGAGGTAAGGCAAGCTTATAATCAACCTCCCCAACACGCCGCAATATCTCCAAAAGGACCAATGATCCTCGGACTCATCTTTCCCTTCTTTTTTAATCTCATGACACCTTTAATAGGCGATACCCGAAGCAAGACCCGCTCTCCAACCATAAATGCCAACTCTCGAACCTTCTGATCCGCATAACTCTTCGGCCTGGACTGGATGTGCGAAGTCTCTCCTGAATTATCTTCACCTTGTCCAGGGTATCCTGGACCGAATCTGTACCCAACAATCGGGCCTCGCCCGGCTCAAACCAACCCACTGGGGACCGGTACTGCCTACCGTACAAAGCCTCATACGGTGCTATTTGAATGCTGGACTGGTAATTGTTGTTGTAGGAAAACTCTGCGAGTAGAAAGAACTGGTCCCATGAACCTCCGAATTCCATCACACAGGCGCCAAGAATATACTCAAGAATTTGAATCATGCGCTCGGACTGCCCGTCTGTCTGAGGGTCAAAGGTTGTGCTCAGCTCCACCCAAGTACCCAACTCATGTTGTACGGCTCTCCAGAACTGCGATGTGAACGGTGTACCTCTGTTTGAAATTAAGGATATTGGAATACCGTGAAGGCGGACGATCTCTCTGATATAAATCTCGGCCAACCTCTCAGATGAATAAGTGGTCAATACTGGGATAAAATGAGCTGACTTGGTCAGCCGATCTACGATCACCCAAATAGCATCGAAAGTCCATGGAAGTCCAACTACAAAGTACATGGATCCGCTCCCACTTACACTCGGGGATCTCTAACCTCTGAAGTAATCCACCAGGCCTCTGGTGCTCATATTTGACCTGCTGACAGTTGAGACACTTGGCCACAAACCCCATTATATCCTTCGTCATCCTACTCCACCAATAGTGTTGTCTCAAATATTGGTACATCATCGCGGCACCCGGATGAATGGAGTACCGAGAGATATGAGCCTCCTCAAGAATCATATCCCAAAGCCCATCTACATTGGGCACACAAATCTGACCCTGCATCCTCATCATGTCATCATCATCTATAGTCACATCTCTGGCATCACCTCGTCGGACCCTGTCCTAAAGAACTAGAAGGTGGGGGTCATTATACTGACACTCTCTGATGCGGTCATAAAGAGAAGGCCGAGCAACCACACAAGCTAATACCCGGCTACGCTCTGAAATATCCTATCGCACGAACTAGATGGCTAAAGGTTGAACACCCAAGGCTAAAGATCTCTCAGCTGCTAGAATATATGCCAAACTCCCCCAAACTCTTCGCCCGGCGACTCAAGGCGTCAGCCACTACATTGGCCTTCCCTGGGTGGTATAATATAGTGATATCATAGTCTTCTAGTAGTTCCGACCACCTCCGCTGACGTAGATTAAGGTCCTTCTGCCTGAACAAGTGCTACAAGCTCCGGTGATTAGTGTAAATCTCACAGAGAACACCGTACAATTAATGACGCCAGATCTTCAAGGCGTGAACAATAGCTGCTAACTCGAGGTCATGAACCAAATAATTCTTCTCATGCACCTTCAACTGTCTAGACGCGTAGGCAATCACCCTACTGTCCTGCATCAATACTGCTCCAAGGCCAATCCTCGAGGGATCACAATAGACAGTGTAGGACCACGAAACTTTAGGCAACACTAATACTGGGGCTGTAGTCAAAGTTGTCTTGATCTTTTGAAAGCTCTCCTCACACTCCACGGTCCACCTGAACGGAGCACCCTTGTGGGTTAGTCTAATCACAGGTGCAGCAATAGATGAAAATCCCTCTACAAAGCGACGGTAGTACCCTGCCAAACCAAGGAAACTGCAGATCTCCATAGCTGATGATGGTCTAGGCCAATTATGCACCGCCTCCACAAATTTTGCATATAATATCTCCTCCCTCAAAGTCTGAAGCACGGTCCTCAAGTGTTGCTCATGATCCTCTCGAGACAGGGAATATACCAAGGTGTCGTCAATAAACACAATAACGAAAGAATCAAGATAAGGCCGGAACACGCTGTGCATCAAATGCATAAAGGATGCTGGGGCATTGGTCAACCCAAATGACATGACAAGAAACTCATAGAGCCCATATCTGGTCCTAAAGGCCATCTTCGGGATGTCCGGCTCCCTAATCTTCAACTGGTGATAGCTAGAAACGCAAGTCAATTTTGGAAAATACCTTGGAACCATGTAACTGGCCAAATAAATCATCAATGTGAGGCAAAGGATACCTGTTCTTCAATGTAACCTTGTTCAACTGCCGATAATCAATACACATGCGCATGGAACCATCCTTTTTCTTCACAAGTAAGACCGCAGCACCCCCAAGGTGATACACTAGGCCTGATGAAACCCTTATTAAGCAACTCCTGCAACTGCTCCTTCAACTTCTTCAACTTAGGAGGAGACATACGGTAAGGAGGAATAGAAATGGGCTGAGTGCCCGACATTAAATCAATGCCGAAATTAATGTCTCTATCGTGCGGCATACCCAGAAGATCAATCGGAAATACATCGGGGAAGTCCCTCACTACTGGGACTGACTCAGCTGAAGGAGTATCAAAACTGTACATCGGGGAAGTCCCTCACTACTGGGAATGACTCAGCTGAAGGAGTATCAAAACTGACATCTCTCACATAGTCCAAATACGCATCACACCCCTTTTCAACCATCTGTTGATCCTTAAGAAATGAAATAACCCTGCGGGGAGTATACTCTAAGGTACTTTTCCACTCTAATCTCGGCAAGCCTAGCATAGCCAGCGTCACTGTCTTAGCATGACAATCAAGAATAGCATAATGGGGCAATAAGCAGTCCATGCCTAAGATAAAATCGAAATCTACCATGTTGAGTAATAACAAATCAGCCCTAGTCTCAAAACCACTAAGAGTAATCAAACACGACCGATATACACGGTCCACAACTAGAGAGTCTCTCACAGGAGTAGATACATAAACAGGGGAACTCAAAGCATCCCGAGATATCCCCAAATGTGGAGCAAAATAAGAAGACACATATGAATACGTAGATCTTGGGTCAAATAATACTGATGCATCCCTATGGAAGACGGGGACAATACCTCTGATGACTGAATCTATTGTGACAGCCTCTGAACGGGTTGGAAGAGCATAGTACCTGGCCTGGCCTCCCCCTCTAGGGCGATCTCTACTTCCCCGACCGCCGCCTCGAGCTGGCTGAGGAGGTGGAGTGGCAGCTGGGGCTGGGAGAATGGCCGGAAGACCTGTTGGAGCACGTGGAGGCTGATAAGTCTGTGGAGTGCACCCCTCCTGGCTTTGGGGAAATCTCTAATCATGTGACGAGTGTCATCACACTAAAAAAAACCCCTCGGAAGATGCGGTGGCTAAGACTAACTCGGACCTGGCCTGCTGGACTTGACGGTAATATCACCTCGAGCTGGTGGTATACTGGATACTGACGATGCATAATAGGACTCCTGAGGTCTAGGAAGAGCTGCAAAACCACTGCCTAATGGTAGAGCTGAATGAACAGGGCGACTTACAAAACCCCTACCGTAGCGTGCTGCTGGTGGACGAGCTCCTAAATAATGACCAGTATCTCGAGAAAACAAACCCTCTCTCTAACTGTGGCAACCAAAACCGGTGCATGACGAGCTAACTCACTTAAATTGACTGCATACTCCGACAAAGTCATCGCACCCTGGCGCAGCTTCTCAAACTCTACGCGCCAAGAAATCTTGAGGCTCTGAGGGACATACTCTCGCAGAAACACCTCCGAAAATTGAGCCCAAGTGACTGAGGCTGCCTCATCGGGACTACCCAGCTCATAGGCACGCCACCACTGATATGCTGCTCCCCTCAACTTGAAAGGGGTGAAAGAAACCCCACTCGTCTCTACAATTCCTATAGTGCGAATAATACGATGACACTCCTCAAGAAAATCAGAGCATCATCTGAAGCTAGTCCGCTGAAAGTAGGTGGGTGGTACTTCTTGTACCTATCAAGTCTGAGATGCTCTGCCTCAGAAGCAGCTACCCTGGTCTCATGCTGAACCGAAGCCACTAGGGGTATAGGAATATACTCTAGGGCCAGATCAACCTGGCCCCTCTACTCAGGAGTGTGGGCTGTGGGAGTCTGTACCCTTCCCTCGTCATGAGATGTACCGAGAGCTATCGAAAGTAGTCCAACCTAACCTAGAGTGCTGAACATGCTCATGAACTGTGCTAAAGTCTCCTGGAAGGGTGGAGCAGCAACAAGAATCTCCCGTGCCGGCACTCCAGCTGGAGCTGGCAGGGGCTACTCTGTCGTAGCTCTCGCAGGTGCTCAGGCTGCACCATGTGGTCGTCCTCTACCCAAACCTTGGTCTCTGGCGGCTCTGGCAGGGGGCACGGGTGCCTGATCGTCGGTCCTCCCAGTACGGGTCCTCACCATCTGTGGGAAATAATATAATAGAATTTTGATGTCAATAACTCGCACGACAAGGAAATCAAACAAATATGAGTGTTCTTATAGCCTCCCGAAGAAAGATACGGACGTCTCCGTACCGATTCGTGAGACCCTAATAAACCGGCTTGTGACATGTGACTTCTATGAACCTAGACGCTCTGATACCAACTTGTCACGACCCGATTTACCCTACGAAAGGTATCATGACGGAACCTAGTCCTTACAACTAGGTAAGCCTATTATTAAGAGAAAACGTAAATAAAATACAATAAATGAAGAAAGTAAGAGCAATTATCTAAATAATATAACGCTGTCGCTCAGCTCATACAAAACACTTTCACAATGACCCGGAATGTCACAAATAGTCACAAGCTTCTAACAACTACTGTAGCTCTAAACAAGTCTGTAAAGTACATAGGAAAAACTCTAAATGATAGAATAGAAAGGGACTCAGAGGATTCTGCGAATGCGGCAGAAATACCTTGCGGTCTCCTAGAATCAGCAGCAACAACTATCCACGAGGCTGATAGCTCGTACCTAGATCTGCACACAAAACATGTGCAGGAAAGGGCATGTGTACACAACATTGGTACCCAATAAGTGCTAAGCCTAACCCCGATCAAGTAGTGACGCGGTCAGGTTAAGGCCCTACTGGAGTAAATATAATCAATTTAAAACAGTAGAAGAGATAAGTAGATTTTTTTGTAACAGTTAAAGAAAATGCTCGAAAGCTTAACAGTCAAGGGAGCCCTCGGCTCGAAACAAAGTAAACACAAGGTGGAATCTCCCGAGATACCGTCCCGTAGTTCAAGGTGATTATGCAGTACAGGGGGATCTCCTGGAATACGTCCATAGTCCCAAAATAAATATGCAGTACATGTGGATCTCCCAGAATACGTCTGTAGTCCCAAAGAAAATAAGCAGTACATGGGGATCTCCCAGAATACGTCTGTAGTCCCTATTTATATATGCCACGCAGGATTAATAACAAGTATAACATCGAATTTACACAGTTTATACCAATCACAGATAAGGAGAATAACGGCTTAACTAAGCATGGCGCACAGAAGTTCAAATAGGCAATTAAACACGTAAGCATGATTTTCTAATCTAAGCTAAACAATTTAACATATTAGTGCAATTTCATAGAAGAAAAATAATTTATGTTTTAGGAAGGGAAAAATGGGATTTTTGCAATAACGACCCATGTACGTACTCGTTACCTCACGTACACGAAGCCCACACATCAATTAGTATCCAATATCCTAATGGGAAAGTCCCCAACACAAGGTTAGGAAAGCAACTTACCTCAACCGCTCAAATCAACTTGAAACCACATTCTTGCCACGAGTACCCAACTCTGAATGGACCGTATCTATTCAAATAAATTGCATAATGTAAATATATCTATAAGCAACTAATTCAACTAATCAATTCGAAGCTAAAACGCGAAATTCGGAAAATCACCCCAAAACGTCCCCCAGGCCCATGCCTCAGAATCGGGTGAAATTTACAAATTCCGGACATCCATTCACTCACGAGTCTACCCATACCAAATTTACTCAAAACCGATACCAAATTTTCGGTCAAAACCCAAAAACCCGGCCTAGGAACTTTTCTCAATTCCCGCCCCCCCCCCCCAATTTTCATCTCAAATCCGAAATTAGAGTACAAAATTAATCATAGATTAGCGGAAGTTAAACTAAGTAAGAATCATTTACCCCGAACACCCACGCGAAAATCCCTCCAAAGGTCTCCTAATCTCGAGCTCTCAAGTTCAAATAGTGAAAAATGACATAAATCCTCGGTTTTGGAACATTTTAAATCTGCCCAAGCATTTCTTCACCGCGATCGCGGAAAGAATCACGCAATCGTGAAGAATAGTTTTGCTGCCTCACATTTTCACTCTACGCGACTGCGATTCAACCCACACGAACGTGATGAAATGACTCCTTTGACTTATGCGACCGCGGTTGGACCCACGCGATCTTGAAGGGTTAAAGCCCAGCTTACCTTTTACCGCCTTATTATTTTACGCGAACGCGACCTGGCCCACGCGTTCGCGATGCACAACTTGCCTCCCCCACGCGATCGCGTCCCTTTCTCTATGATCACATTGAGTTAAACCCAACTGACTTTTTGATTGCTCTACGCGATCACGGGCTTCCTCACGCGATCGTGATGAAGAACACCAGAAAAAACCAGAAATCTTTCAAAGTCCAAAAATTACCCATTGAGCATCTGAAACACACCCGAGGCCTCCGGGACCTCAAAAAACCTATCAACCAATCCCATAATTAAACATGGATTCAAGCCTAAGAAATTAGCATTTTTTCAAATTTACAAACGATGCCGAAACACGTCAAACTTCATCCAAATGACCTCAAATTTGACACACAGGTCACAAATGACACAACAAACCTACAGCCACCTCGGGAATTCCATTCCGAGACCAATATCAAAATTTTCCCTATCGGCCGAAATCGCCAAAAATCTAACTTTCTCCAATTCAAGTCTAAATCTACTACAAACCTCCAAAACACATCTCAGACGTGCTCCTAACCCCAAAATCACTCAACGGAGCTAACAGAGTCAATGGAATTCCATTTCGGGTCCGTCTTCACACAGTTCTGACTACGGTCCACTTCCTAAGGCTTTAACCCACAATTAGGGACTAAGTGTCCCAAAACTCTCCGAATTCCATAACTAATCACTCCGGAAATTCCCAATAGCAGAACAAACATGGGAAAAGCAGTTAATAGGGGATTGAGGCTCTAACTCTCAAAACGACCAACCGGGTCGTTAGATCTCTTGATTCCATGTCACCAAGATTTGGCAATTGTTTTGTTTGTTACAATTGCTTGGCTGTGATTTATGTTTCCTTCATCCCGTAACTTTTATTTTTTACATTATGGCGTGCTTTAGTATGAGCAATACTTAGCAAAGATTGATTAATACAGTTTTGAACAATCAACTCATTAAGTTGTAAATAATTCATAGTAGTTTGCTAATAAATTAAAGAGCTGATTACAACTCCTTATAATAATTTCAAAGTAGGAAAAATAATCCATGAATACTTTAGTATGCTTTTATGTACGCTCTTAATTAATCAAATCATCGTGGTTGTGTACATGTTCGCGTGACATAACTACGATTTTCAAAATAAATCAAGGTACACGTTCGCGCAACTTTGGCCAAGCTTTCATAAATATTAAAGTGTTGTGAATTGTGTACACGTACGCGTGATATGATTCTTGACGCGCCAAACAAAAAGAGTACATGTACGCGTGACTTGTTTTCAAGATAATTCCATAATCACGAATAATCGAGTAATTAAAAGAGGTAAGTGATAAAATGCACATAGGTTCTAAAATGAGTAATTAAATAATTTATTTAGGCCAATTATGATTAAAGCGACCGTACTAAACCCACAAAATTCGGGAATGCCTAATATCTTCTCCCCAATTAACAGAATTTCTTACCCGATCTTCTGGTTTCGCAGACTTTACGTAGTCAATTTTCCTCAATTTGAGATTTTAAAATAAACAGGTGACTTGGGACACCATAAATTATTTCAAGTGGCGACTCTGAAACAAATAAATAATCCCATTTCAAATAATGTCACTTAAATTCGAAAAACTCCCTTATCCCACCCTTCGTGAAAAAAGGAGGTGTGATAGCTCTGGCGACTCTGCTGGGATCAAACCCAGAATCTCTGGCTCAGGGTTTAAGAATTCGAGCTTGTTAATGTGATTTTTACTTGGCTTTACTAATTGTTGATATTATTGTATTTGTGAGCCTAATGTGCTAATTACCGCTCATTTACCACTTTGATATTATTTGAATTGAATTAATCTATCACGACCAAAAATCCATAAGGTCGTGATGGCGTCGGACATCATTGTCAGGCAAGCCAATCATTAATTAATTGAAATAGATTTCCGGTTTTAGCATTTATGAAAAAAACACATTTCCTTTCACTTTATTGCATATTAACTAAATAAAATCTGTTAAGTAAATACAATGGTTTAAATAGTCCTATTTTAACAAATATATCCCAACACATCACAAAACCCGGTCTCAAAAGTACATGAGCAATTTCTAAGAATTTTACAATTTCTACAAAGCTTGTCCGGAATACAAGTGGACAAAGAAATTTAAAATAATGTAATACGGTATGAGGGAGACTCTGTCAGCTGCAGATCGCCTCCGGATGATGCAGCTCACCTAAGTCTCCAATCCTCCACATCGCTATGAAAGTACCTGTGCAATAAAATGCACAGCAAGTGTAGCATGAGTACAAAAACAACGTGTACTCAGTATGTCGCCCGCCTAACCTCAGAGAGGTAGTGACGAGAGGTCGAATTAGACACTTGCTAGAGGTCAATTTAGTATATTCAAGTGAGACACTACACATGAATGTCATAGACAATTTATTAAAATTTAGCAATAAATAATATCAACTCCTTCCACATTTAACACTTTAAGTCTTCGTCATTTCAGTTGACAATTTAAATCATAACCCGGGATAAGAAACATCAAACTTATTTCACATTTTACACATAAAATTCTCCTTCCTCATAACTGGCCATTAAAACTTCCTTAGGCCGATAAACATGCATAAATCACAGCAAATACGCAGTAAATATGATACGCAAGAAATGCCGAGGGTCGACGGCCCAAACCAACATAAACATAAACTGTGCACTATCGAGGGTCGAACGGCCCGAACCATAGATGCATCTATCTTCCCCGCTTGTGAATAGATCATGCGACGCGATTATACATAAAATACTAAGGCTACTGCGACTCAAGTGATCATATGAATATACACAAATACAGGGTCATCCTGCTCGCGAATCATACATGCGACTCAGGCACCCAAAGTTACACATGTCCACATAATAAGTCCCCATTTTATCAAGAAAGTCGTTTTCTCAGGAAAATGGTAAAACTCTTTTTAAAGGGACATGAAATATAGCTCTTAAATCTTTGTTTTGAAACTCATTTGCCATGTTTAATGATATTTCCGTAATACAACCCTATCAGGTACACAATTATCAACGGAGGAATAAATTCTCTTTCTAGATAATTAAGAAAATGAACTCTAGTCTTCTTCAGATATTCAATTAGGATTTCGATTATAATAGCAGTTTAGTATTACAGGCAGGATTACAGGTACAACACGTAAGGCATGCTAGTGGGTCCTAGGCTACCCGGACAAGGCATAATAGTAGTTGCGCACGGACTCTCGTCACCTCGTGCTTATGTAGCCCCTAAATATAATATCATGTACTTAAGTAATTCACCTAGGGGGACAATTCCCTCTCACAAAGTTAGAAAGGAGACTTACCTCGCTCCGAAATTCGAATACTGGCTTCCAAGCCCTTCCGACGACTCCAACGGATGCACAACGCCCCAAAACTATCCAAATAACGGCAAACCAATGAAAATATACACTAATATTTGCAACAAATTCCAAATTATAAAATTTCCCAACCCCGCTCGGTGAAAGTACCAAAATGCCCTCGTGCCCACGTGCCCGGAACCCGAAATTTCTCCAAGATACATTCTACCCATAGCTTTACTAGTTCAAATATACAACTTACTCAAATATTCATGCTCAATTCGTGGCTAAAATCCAAATTGCCAAATTTCTAGGTTTTCTTCAAAATTTTCAATTTTTCCCACAATTTTCATGTCTAATTCCATGTATAAACCTTGAATTAACTTGGAAATGAGAAGGAATCACTTACCTCTTGATGCTTGATAAAAATCACCCTTTTAAATCCTCCAAAATCGCCCCAACCATGGGAGATATATGAGAGAAATGGCAAAAATCTGTTTTAAATTGAACACTACCCAGGAAAACCTTCTGTGCGATCGCACACAATTAGACGTGATAGCACAGGCCAAGTATGCTGCCCAGAACACCCTGTGCGATCGCACAAGCCAAAACATGAAGCCTTATATTTTACTCTGTGTGATCGCACAACAATAGCTGTGATCGCATAGACCAAAGCAACAGCCCCCCAAAATCCTCATTTGTGCGATTGTATACATCCTTGTGCGATCGCACAAGCCAAATTACCATCCCCTCTAATTCCTTCTCTGCGATCGCACCATAAGGACCGCGATCGCACTGAACCCCCAAAACACCAGAAAGACAGCAGCACAAAAACACTTGAAAACAACCCGGAACAACCTCGAAACACACCTGAGGCCCTCGGGACCCCGTCCAATCACACGACTCCGTCCCTTAACGTCACACGGACTTAGTCGAGCCTCGAAATCATATCAAACAATGCCGAAATCACGAATCGCACTAAAATTCAATCTTTATGAACTTAGAAATTCCAACTTCAACATCTGACGCCGAAACCTATTAAATCACGTCCGATTGACCTCAAATTTTGCACACAAGTCATATTCGACATTACAGATCTGCTCCAATTTCCGGAATCGCATTCCGAACCTGACTCTATATTTAGCCAAATGACTCCAAAATGACCTCCGGACATCCGAATTCACTTCCGATCGCGCTCCCAACTCCAGAATCACCATACGAAGATATTCCTAGACTCGGAATCCCAAACGGACATCAACTTCACTGAAATGCGCTTCAAGCCTGTCTTAGGAAATGCTTTCAAAAATGCTGACTTCCATATTATACGCTGAAACGCTCCCGGATTATCCAAAACCCGATTCGGACATACGCCCAAGTCTGAAATCATCATACGAACCTGCTGAAAACTTCAAATCCTGATTTGGAGGTCGTTTACTCAAAATACCAATCTTAGTTGATTCTTCCAAATTAAGGCTTCTGAAAGGAGAATTTTCTTTCCAAATCCACTCTAAACTCTCCGAAATTTAGTTCCGATCACGCCAGCAAGTCATAATACCTGAAACAGAGCTGCTCACTGCCTCAAACAGATGAACAACGCGCTAGAGCTCAAAATGGCCGGTCGGGTCATTACATTCTCCCCCACTTAAACCGAGGTTCGCCCTCGAACGTGCTAAGAACTGCTCTGGAGTTACCTGAAATCATTGTTTAACACCCCGAGCACCTACCCGTGCTACCACGACCCAATTGAGCACATTAGCTTGATCAAATCTGAAGATTTCTTCTTTTATCCATATAATAAGCTCAGAACCTAGTTCCAACACTTGAAATTCCTTGCCAGGCCTACTTCCAACATATAAACACCGTATCAACTACTATACGATGTCCCAAAACATGACCTCATACCTTTGTTGAATCAGCACCATACACCACATAACCCATCATCTGACCACAATGACGCTCCCTGAACCGTAATAGCCAAAATTCTACAAATTTGATGCTCTCACGGGTCGACATTCATCTTGATTTCGACCTTTATTTTCTTCCTTTGAAACGATTGACCTGATCGGCTTGAATGCACCTTATAAGATACATACATATGTCCTGCTATAATGCTAACGATATCACCACCACGGAGGAGATGCACAGAAATTCATACCCAACTGCAGAGTTAACAAATCCTTGAATACCTCATCTTGACTAGAATCATCACTTTATTATGAATCCTGAATAATGGTATTTGCTCTTTAATATACACTTCACATAACCTGATCGCACTGATCCCTGATCCGAAAATCTCGTCTCACCCAGTATGAATTGCTTAGACAACAAATCAACCCAAACATGGCCAACAACCTCACATGATACCACATCGCGCCACTGGGCCATAACTCGAACACGATAGGTAAGAAATGACTCAGGAAGGGACTATTCAACTCACGCAACTGATATGAACTTCTCTCAGAAAATAGGAAGTAAAACACAACGAAATAAATATAGGAACCTAACTCAGCATCACACTGTTGCGGTGTGCAACCTGGTCCAGATAACATAACCGTGGCGGCGTGCCACCCAATCCAAATATCATGCCCGTGGCGGCGTGCCACCCGATCCAAATAACATAACCGTGGTGGCGTGCCACCCGATCCAAATGATGTAAAATTCACGTAAGGAAATATACACGGAGCTGAAGTGCTCTCTATTACAAATTTTTGAATATCGATCNAACTCAAGCAAAACTGAGGTGCGATGTGTGTGTATATATATATATATATATATATATATATATATATATATATATATATATATATATATATATATACACTCTGGATCTCAAGATCCATCCTGCTCACATAACACCATCACTACGCGGGACCTCAACACATAAGAAATTATCAAGTCGTTTCACAACTCACACGGCAGAATCATAATATCACATGAATTTGACGAAGACGGAACAATCACCTGATATCCCAACACCCTACCTTGAGGAGTGCTATACTGAAATGAACATGCCTGGCTCATACAGAGCCTATAGTCATATTTAAATCCATCCACAAACACCAAGTCTACCTTGCTCGCACCAAACTAAGATAATAGCTTTACCTGGGTCCACATTAACCCACTTTCTCTCATAATACGCGAGAACAACCATCATAGCCGGGACAAACACCCCACAATCCACCACTGGCCATGCTACGCTGTAAGACAAATCAAGAACCCTTAACCAGGGTACAAAGCCTCTTCCACCGAATATCAATCTCAGGTGACACTGAAGATAACACTAGGTTACTCTGAACTTTCAAATCACTTTTTCTTGCTCTTCCGAGCTCATGACGTCCTTATTAACACCGAACCGCAATCTCGATTCTTACTCCCAGTTACATACTGCTTACCGCACCTAACATGCCAATATAAGGTAGCGCAAGAATTCCATCATAACTTCTGAACCACCCATAGGGTGAACACTTCATCATATGGAAACCTTTTACTTAACTCAATTCAAGAGTATCATCTCAACACACAAGTGAATTCCCACAATCACCCAACATGCAAATCCTTAAATAGTAGTCTATACCACCATACCCCTTCCGGGATCCGCCTACACCTGACAGGCTATAACACTTGAATACTCCCACATGAACTTCATTACGACGGAAGACAAGCCTCATACGCACCGGCACAAACCACCTGCATAACTTAATCACATCAAAGGAACTGATCACTGCCGTAAATATTCCATTTCAACCATGGATAGTCAATCTATTTGCTTTTAATCATCTTCATTTGCCTCAGGAATAATAGAAACTTCCTTCAACTATAGCAAACTCATCCTCACTCCTCCCGAGTGACCATGATTCGCAAGACTATGTTGCCTAAATCCCGCAACCCGTCTCATACCCTCCTGATAGTCTTTCTACAATCCGTAGTTCACTTCTCTCACTCCTCCAATACTATCGTGCACGCTGAAACATATCATAGAACATTCCAACCATCCTTCTTTTTCTCATAAATTACTCTACAAAAGCTCTAGTCTTGATCATACTGCTGCCTGAATCCCTTAAACACCGCATTCTTAACTTTTGAACTCACTGGGACTGCTATTGAGAGTCACCCACTCTGACTGGCCCCGAATACAATCAACTCCAAGGCTCTCCTAGCACAGGAACACCCTTTTCAATGAAACACGTGACCGAGTCACTATCCTGACAACTCACCTATGCCTTAAGAAAATTTTTGAATCTTCCAAAGCCTAAACCTGGTCCGACAAGGCCAACTTTTGCACACATTCATCAAACCCCACGCACCATCACCATCTTACTCCTTTCCCTTAGCTGTAATAACTTGCCAACACGCTGACAATCCACAACCCTATGAGAAGACAACCCTACAACCCAACTGCAGATGGTGGGACTCTCCCACTTAGCCTGAAGCTACTCCTTGCACCACTTTAGACCCTGTCAAGATCCTTTCTCCTTTGATAACGCGATCTTTCTCAATCAATCCTTCCAAATTATTCAAAATTCTCTTGCTAGAACTCCCTAAATACTCAAATTCTCTAGCATCATTCACACATTCCGCCTCCTACCGAATAGCCACTAGAACCCCTCACCGAGACCTGCTAACCATGCTACCGCTACCCTATTCACAGGAGATGACCCACCTGTGGAAATCACCCGCGGACACCTTCCAACGACGCTTAAATGCACGCTCTCCGCGACTTCAATACCCCTTCCTACGCCCTGCTTCATTTACCAACTTTACTAGTCTTTCCGCTCCTCATGGACATCCATTAAATGCACGACAATATCTTCAAACTCCAAGCCATACTGTCGCTCCCCTACTTTGTGACTGCTCGACTTCCGCTTCATACACCTGGCCTCCTAGAAGTGGAGCCACCGCCTAGCCTCACTTCAGGACCATTCTCTGCCAACCACATTCTTCAATACTTCTTCTCAATACTCTGACCCCACGCAATCGAAGAAACCATAGCACCAACAAACTTAACACATTCCATTCGATTAATGACGACGACTTCACGTCACAGGTGCATATCCCACCTCACTTGAAGACACCAAGCCTTACTATTTTACTAACCCCAACCGGACCATTCATAACCCAAATGCCTTCCCTCTGCCGGAACTAAAATACCGAAATCTCAAAATCACGCCCTGAGAAGACCTCCCTTCAAACCATTCATCACCCCCAACATACGGGCAAGCATTCTATCATCATATCGGCATCACACGATAACCAATCGCAAGCATCATTACTACCTGAGCATAGGCTTAACGCTCTCAGAAACAAAGTTACTGAGCTGAAACAACATACCATTCTTCTGCAGGGCCATAACAACAGCACCCAACCAATTACACATGGAAACATCTCGGATGTAGCACCATTTCAATTCCTCAAATTCCCGATTCATAGCAAGCGCTTCGCGACGCGTACGATTGAGTAAGAATAAACTTAGGCATAACCCTTAAGGGAATCAAATCGTGCGATGAGGAATCAAGAAGGGACGTACTCCTAACAGCCCTGTAGCCTCTCGAAGATAAGTACAGACGTATTCGTACCGATCCACACGACTCTACTAGACTTGCTCATGACTCGTGAGACCTAAGGGAACCTAGCGCTCTGATACCATGTTGTCACGACCCAAAATCCATAAGGTCGTGATGGCGCCGAACATAATTTTCAGGCAAGCCAATCATTAATAAATTGAAATAGATTTCCGGTTTTAGCATTTATAAAAAAAAACATTTCCTTTCACTTTATTGCATATTAACTAAATAAAATATGTTAAGTAAATACAATGGTTTAAATACTCCTATTTTAAAAAAATATCCCAACACATCCCAGAACCCGGTGTCACAAGTACATGAGCAATTTCTAAGAATTTTAGAATTTCTACAAAGCTTGTCCGAAATACAAGTGGACAAAGAAATTTAAAATAATGTAATACGGTATGAGGGAGACTCTGTCAGCAGCGGATTGCCTCCGGATGATGCAGCTCGCCTAAGCCTCCAATCCTCCACATCGCTATGAAATTACATGTGTAATAAAATGCACAACAAGTGTAGCATGAGTACAAAAATATTGTGTACTCAGTAAGTCGCCTGCCTAACCTCAGAGAGGTAGTGAAGAGAGGTCGAATTAGACACTTGCACGAGGTCAATTTTGTATATTCAAGTGAGACACTAAGCATGAATGTCATAGACAATTTATTAAAATTTAGGAATAAATAATATCAACTCCTTCCACATTTAACACTTTAAGTCTTCGTCATTTCAGTTAAAAATTTAAATCATAATCCGGGATAAGAAACATCAGACTTATTGACATTTTACACAAAATATTCTCCTTCCTCATAACTGGCAATTAAAACTTCCTTAGGCCGATAAACATGCATAAATCACAACAAATACGCAGTAAATATCATGTGCAAGCAATGCCGAGGGTCGACGTCCTGAACCAACATAAACATAAACTGTGCACTGCCGAGGGTCGAACAGCCCGAACCATAGATGCATCTATCTTCCCCACTCGCGAATCGATCATGCGACGCGGTTATACATAAAGTACTAAGGCTAGCCTGCTCGCGAATCATACCTGCGACTCAGGTGCTCATATAAATATACACAAATACAGGGCCATCCTGCTCGCGAATCATACATGCGACTCAGGCACCCGAAGTTACACATGTCCACATAATAAGTCCCCATTTTATCAAGAAAGTCATTTTCTCAGGAAAGTGGTAAAATTCTTTTTAAAGGGACATGAAATATAGCTCTTAAATCTTTGTTTTGAAACTCATTTGTCAAGTTTAATGATATTTTCATAATACAACCCTATCAGGTACACAATTATCCACGGAGGAATAAATTCTCTTTCTAGATAATTAAGAAAATGAACTCTAGTCTTCTTCAGATATTCAATTACAGTTTCAATTATATTAGCAGTTTAATATTACAGGTACAACACGTAAGGCATGCTAGTGGGTCCTAGACTACCCGGACAAGGCATAATAGTAGCTACGCACTGACTCCCGTCACCTCATGCGTACGTAGCCCCCGAAGATAATAGCATGTACTTAGTTAGTTCACCTAGGGGGACAATTCCCCCTCACAAAGTTAGAAAGGAGACTTACCTCGCTCCGAAATTCCAATACCGTCTTCCAAACCCTTCCGACAACTCCAACGGACGCACAACGCCCCAAAACTATCCAAATAACGGCAAACCAATGAAAATATACACTAATATATGCAACAAATTCCAAATTATAAAATTTCCCAACCCCGCTCGATGAAATGACCAAAATGCCCTTGGGTCCACGTGCCTGGAACCTGAAATTTCTCCAAGATACATTCTACCCATAGCTTTACTAGTTCAAATATACAACTTACTCAAATATTCATGCTCAATTCGTGGCTAAAATCCAAATTGCCAAATTTTTAGGTTTTCTTCAAAATTTTCAATTTTTCCCACAATATTCATGTCTAATTCCATGAATAAACCTTGAATTAACTTTGAAATGAGAAGGAATCACTTACCTCTTGATACTTGATGAAAATCACCCATTGAAATCCTACAAAATCGCCCCAACCATGAGAGATATATTAGAGAAATGGCAAAAATCCGCTTTAAATTGAACACTGCCCAGGAAAACCTTATGTGCGATCGCACACAATTAGCCGCGATAGCACAGGACAAATATGCTGCCCAGAATACCATGTGCACAGTACCAGCTGCGATCGCACAAGCAAAAACATGAAG
The DNA here is from genome assembly GCA_005239505.1 of Nicotiana paniculata. Taxonomy (NCBI): domain Eukaryota; kingdom Viridiplantae; phylum Streptophyta; class Magnoliopsida; order Solanales; family Solanaceae; genus Nicotiana; species Nicotiana paniculata. The sequence goes on along the minus strand of ML339832.1, from coordinate 26,541 downwards.
CCATATATTTTTACTTTGTGCGATCGCACAACAATAGCTGCGGTCGCATAGACCAATGCAGCAGCCCCCAAAATCCACCTCTGTGCGATTGCATATTTCCTTGTGCGATTGCACAAGCCAAATTACCAGTCCCTCTAATTCCTTCTCCGCGATCGCACCTCAAGGACTGCGATCGCACCACAAGGACTACGATCGCACCACAAGGACTGTGATCACACCACAAGGACTACGATCGCACCACAAGGACTGCGATCTCACTGAACCCCCAAAACACTAGAAAGACAGCAGCACAAAAATACTTGAAAACAACCCGGAACCACCCCGAAACACACCCGAGGCCCTCGGGACCCCGTCCAATCACACGACTCAGTCCCATAACCTCACACGGACTTAGTCGAGCCTCTAAATCATATCAAACAATGCCGAAATCACGAATCGCACAAAAATTCAAACTTTATAAACTTGGAAATTCCAACTTCAACATCCGACGCCGAAACGTATCAAATCACGTCCGATTGATCTCAAATTTTGCACACAAGTCATATTCGACAATACGCCTTCCGACCCTGGTATCAAAATTTTCACTTTCGTTCGGATTTCTCAATAACCTTAAAATTTCTATCTTTAGCCAAATGACTCCAAAATGACCTCCGGACATCCAAATTCACTTCTGATCGCGCTCCCAACTCCAGAATCACCATACAGAGCTATTCCCAGACTTAGAATTCCATACGGACACAAACATCACTGAAATGCGCTTCAAGCCCAACTTAGGAAATTCCTTCAAAAATGCTGACTTCCACATTATACGCCGAAATGCTCCCAGGTTATCCAAAACCCGATCTGGACATACGCCCAAGTCCAAAATCATCATACGAACCTGCTGGAACCTTCAAACTCTGATTCGGAGGTCGTTTACTCAAAATACCAATCTTAGTTTATTCGTCCAACTTAAGACTTCTGAAAGGAGAATTTTCTTTCCAAATCCATTCTAAACTCCTCGGAATTCAGTTCCGACCACGCCTACAAGTCATAATACTTGAAACGGATCTTCTCACTGCCTCAAACCGCTGAACGACACGCTAGAGCTCAAAACGACCGGTCGGGTCGTTACATAAACGCCTCCCTTCTGAGTCTTCAAAAAAAATGGTGCACACGTACGTGTGGCCCGCTTTTCTGCTAGAGGTCGTACCAAATAGGACGAGGATGGATCATCCACTAAGCCGGGTAGACTTTCGTGCTCCCAGTATGTCGCTCCCACCTCGGCTCAAGTTGTCCGCTTGGGTAAGCCATGTCTAGAACACACACCCAGGTTCAAACCTAGAATGACATAGCCTCATGCCGGATCCCTAGTAGAAACATTTGCTTACATCACATGCATTTGACTTAGGGGACTCAACACAGGGGTTAAGTCATTCTAGGACAGGTGTACCCGAAATAAAAGACCATCCCGATTCATCTTACCTGCTATGTGTGCATTTATTTGTTTCGGTTTGTTTGTTGACCGGCTAAGGAAAAAAAAAGACAACAGAAAAACCAAGAGTGAGGTAGAATAGAAAATTCACCTTGGTTTAAAAATTCCGATATTTGAAAATGCCTTGAAACTCTGCCAAAAGTTTTGAAAAATAAAAAGAAAAGAAAATGTATTTCAAAAATGAAAGTGATTCAATATCATGTTTTTCCCAATTATGTTAAAATTGACCAAACTACGCGGGTCTGATTCTCGCCGGATGTGAGATACGTAGGCAAACATCATCTATTTAGGCCCCCAATTTTTAAAATCCAAAAAACAAACAAATTTCCCTTAATTCCTCTTTAGTAGTCTTTCCTTAGAAAATTCATTAAACCCACAAAAAAAATTCTTCTTTCCAAAGTCGTTCATATGTTAAAAAATAAAAAACAAACAAATAAATAAAAGAAATAAAAATCAATCAATAATCAAAATCCAAAATATGGGTTTCCTAGAGAAGTATTTTTCCAAAAAATAAAAAAAATCAGAAAACAATATTAGGGGCAACATTCAATATCCAAAAATATTTTCTTTCTTCTTCTAGAAAAAAAGAGACAAAACGAAAAAAAATATTTTCTTTTTACTTTAGAAATTCCCAAAGGTCAAAGCAAAAGAAAAGAATTTTTTGAAGTCTTCCATTAAAAAATTCAATCAAAATCCAAATAAAATGTTTTTCCATTCTTTAGAAATTTCTCTCCTAGAAATGTATAACAAATAAGAAAAAAATAACACAAATAAAATCCAAAAAATATTTTTTTGCTTCTTTAAGCGTTTCTTTCAAACATTTCAAAAATAAAGAGTCAAAAATATTTTTTTTCTTCTTTTAAAGCCTTTCTTTCAAAAATTCAAAAAAAAAAGAGAAATGAAATTCAAAAAAAATATGTCTGAGTGTTATAAAAGTAGAAAAAAAGTTAGTTTATTTACTCCATTTCTCAATCTTCCTACGCGAGATCTGATTCATGCGACGTCATGATACGTAGGCAATCCCTATAGGATCCGATCATAGCCATAAAAATTATAAAGAGAGAGAGACAGAGAGAGAAAAGTCAAGTAAAAAGAAGGGAACAAAAAAAAGAAGAGTCACAAAAATAACCGAGAAAAACACATAGCGAAAATAACAAAAAGAGAAAGAAAAAGAAATCGAGATAAGAAGAATTAAAAAAAGAGGGAGACACAAAATTGGAGAGGGACATTTAAAGGCCGAGATGAAACACGCAACTGTTCATATACCTGGTAGAAGTGTTTAACTGTTAGGTGCATTGCATCCCAATATGCGATTCCCTATATGTTAAATGTCTCAAAATAATCAGGTTGTTGTGTGTGCAAATAAGACAGGTCCTATTTAGGTGGTTGGTTTTGTTGGTAGTCCGATTTCCTATCCTTCACAAGATCCAAAAGCAGAGATGGCCTCCGCAAGCAATCTACTAATCATCGGTCCTAAGGATAGCCCGGCATGGGCTATTCCACAGCCAGAATCAGCAACTGTTGAAGAAAATAGAATGTCGCGTCTCCGCATGTTGGAAATGTGGGACGCGCGGTCTAATGGTAGGGAACCGCCAAGTGAAATCCCTAGGTTTCCTAAGTTCATTCCAAGATCAGGTGGGATTACCAACATCATTGTGCCCAACCTGCTCATAACATGTGGGCACCCTCTAATGTCGTCTAATGGCCTCGGTATGCCTTCTATGTATCACCCCCAGGCGTCGGATTCAAAGACACCGCTGGAAATATTCGCTGCACTACCAGCCTCCACCACGGCACAACCAACAGTGCCCAGGCCATGCTTCGAGCCTTCAACCTTCACTTTTCAAGGCCTGAAATTTCAGCTAGACACAACTCATGTTACACCAAACTCTTACCCTCCGCAAAATGAGTCTCCCATGGGTCGGGAAGGAACAATGAGAAACCCCGAGCATGAAGAAATGGCTCAGAAGATGAGAAGCCTAGAGCAAAGCTTAAAAAACATGCAGGCTTTGATTTGTCAGAAGAGTGTATCATACTCCAATTTATGCATGTTCCCACATGTTCACGTGCCAGTTGGTTTCAAGACGCCAAAGTTTGAAAAGTATGACGGGCATGGAGACCCGATCACTCACTTGAAATGATATTGTAACCAGCTGAGGGGTGCGGGTGGAAAAGAGGAGTTGCTAATGTCCTACTTCGGAGAAAGCCTCACCGGAATTGCTTCTGAAAGGTATATGGATCAAGAAATTACCCATTGACATGTGTGGGTTGATTTGGCCCGAGACTTTGTCCGCCAGTTCTAGTATATCGCTCCCGACATAAACTCTTTGTCAAACTTGAAAAAAAAACCAACAGAAAGCTTCCGTGAATATGTTGTCTAATGGCGCGAACAAGCCGCCAGGGTAAAGCCTCCAATAGAAGAAGTTGAAATGGTTTCAGTCTTCCTACAGGCCCAAGAGGCAGACTACTTCCAGATTATGATGTCTGCTATAGGTAGTCCATTCACTGAAGCTATCAAAATTGGGGAGATGGTCGAAAATAGTTTGAAACGGGCCGAATCTTGAGTCAAACTCCTTTTAAGGCTTCATCATAGGCCGTTCAGAATGGTAAGGGGGTTTGACGAATAGAAATAGGAGAGAAGTGGGATCCATGATGGCTTCGAGCTCGAAAAGGGCCCACATGGCATTCCACCAATCATATATGCTTCCTAAGGTCCCACAACACTATTATCCCCATCAAGATGTTGCTTATGTCGTGGCACCGCCTCCATATGCGGTGATGAACGCGCAATCTTACACGCGGTCACAACATTATAAACAAAACCAAGCTCCACCTCCCAGAAATGCCCATCCCTACCAAGCTCGATACAATCCCCAACCAAATGTTCCCCAATACAATCCCTGCGCAAGAGAGCCTTCCAGAAGGAATCAGTTCACCCCTATTGGTGAATCATACTCTACCTTGTTCCAAAATCTAATCAAGCTAGGTCTGCTACAACCAGTGGCACCGAACCGGCCGAACCCTGAGTCCCCCTCGCACCGAGCTGATGCTAGATGTTAATACCACTTAGGAGCAGTGGAGCATGACACTGAATATTGTTGGACTCTTAAAAGATCATTGGAAGACCTCATAGAGGTCCAGGCAACAGTGTTTAGGGATGAAGATGACCCTAGTATGATGAACAATCCTCTGCCTGTTCACACTAGGCTAGTAGTCGGGATGATTTGTGAGGATAAAGAATTTGACGTAGCACTGAAGGTCATTGCATCCATTGCCGAGACAGAAGAAAAGCCAAAAAATTGTCGCCAAACCTGAAAGTTTCCCCATCAGATAGGAGTCTCGGTAGCCAGTCTTGCTATCCTTTATGCGTCTGGATTATCTCAGGGTGTTCCGGATGTTTTACTTTATTGTCTTACTCTCCGATGTAAACCCTTCTATCTTTAATTTCAAAAAAAAAAGATAAAGAAAATCAAATGGAATTGATATTTCATTTTTCAGGAATGTCTCTTTTCTCAATCTTGTCTCTTTTCTTATTCTACTTTCAGTTCTGTTTAAATGCAGATTTCAATAACATGACATGCTTGTAAACTTCATGACCATATTCTAAAATGCTATCGAACTTTGAAATAATGAATCAAGAATCAGAATGCGATGAAAATAGGTTTATGGAAATAAAACAAAGACTCAGAACAATTAAAGGAAAGTTGGCTCCAAATTGGAAAGGTCCATACATTGTAACAAGAGTACTGCCAAAAGAGAGCGTTGTATTTGGGACACATCGAAAAAAATATCCCTGAAACAATTGCCAATGTAGGTGCAATCAAAAGGTACTATGTTGGATCCTCCATATAACATTAATGTTCTCCAGTTGGGATGAAGAAGGCTTTCATTCTCGCTATCCAAACACTATTAACCCTTTTGCCAATCCTTTGAGCCGGTTACCTTCCTTTTGATTACCCTCTTTGGAACCTAAAAGTGTTATGAAAAAAAATAAAAATAAAAACAAAAACAAAAAAATGGAAAAAAATATATATTGAAAAGAAGAGAGGAAAAAGGAAAGCAAAAGAAAGAGAAAACAAAACAATACAGAAAGAAAAGAAAAACAAAAGAAATCAAAAACAAAAGTTTCTTGAACTACGTTCGACTTGATTCTGAAAGGATACGTAGGCAGCCTCACTCTGGGGTTCAGTCACGTCAAAATAAAATCCAAATTCCCCCCGAACATGAAACTGGGGCAGAATTTCTAACGGCTCGGTGATACTTTCACCGGAAAGGTTCCAAAGTTGTAATTCAATTCAAAATACTTTTACCCAAATCCTATCCAAGTCCTTCCGATAAATCGATAAGGATATCCAAAATTTGAGGATATAGTTACTTGGATTTGATACAATCAAATGAGAGAAATAAGATGAGAGAGTCTTATCGGTGAAAACCCACACGGGCACTGTGAGGCAATGGTGAGAAGAGAAATTGAAAATGAGAGAGTCTCGTTAGTGAAAACTCGCAAAGATCACTACAAGGCGATGGTGAGAAGAGAAATGAGAGAGGTTAGTAAGTGAAAACCCGCAAAGAGCACCACTGATAAAAAAAGAGGATAATTGATCACAAACATGGACACAGTTCTGGGAAAGGTTTCCCAATCAGGAGACATAAGATATGATGGATTTTTGAGAGGTGGACGGTCCGCACAGATCAGGCATCCAGTCCAAAAGACATGTCATATTCATTGACGGCCGCATACACTCCGGATAAGTCCTTCTTTCCTGTCCCTGAAAGGGATACCTCTTGTCTAAATTCATTTATCCATTCCGTCGTTTATTTTCTTTCAATCTCTTTCGGTCTAATTCTGTTCTAAATTGAGACAAAAAAATTATGGCAACACCGATCTATAAGATTCTCATTTGATACAAGCTAATACGCAAAAAAGCGCCCAACCTCGGCAGGTGCATTGAGTCGACCTCAACTGGCCATGAAGGATGATGTTTTAAGATCAAGAATTCCTTCAAGGAAAGGGATCAAATTCAAAATGCCACAAAGGCAATAAAGTTAAAGAATGTTAAGTCCCGCGTGATTAACTGTCCTGTTAAAATTTTGGAAAAAAAGTCGAGATCTCCAGGGTTAGAAATAAAACCAATCCCCAGCGAGACAACAAGCAGTTGAGATCTCTTTCAAAAGGACGGGCCGAGATCAAATGACTGAGATAATCAAGGCCACAAAACCAACCACCATTTCAAACTGACAAATTGTTCTTTATTTGAAGAAAAACGGGAAACATGTGCAACCCGAAAGCAACCTTACAAGAAGCAGGGGCAACCAAAAGGAAACTGCACAAGGTCTAGAAACAGCTTTGCGGTAACAACTTCAAAAGGGAAGTTTCCTCAAAAATTCTATCTGCTTTCACTTATCTGCTGAAAACAAAAGAAGAAAAAAAGAAATGATGCTAAAAATAATTTAAAATTAAGGTAGTGTAGGGCCTCCAATCCCTAGCTGCGCCTTTTCCAACATAGGGATTTCATTCCTAGTTGATGACTTTCCAACATAGGGTCCCACCCCCTAGTTGATGCCAACATAACTCGATGCCAACATAGGGTCTTCCATTCCCTAGTTGATACCAACATAGTGTCCCACTCCCTAGTTGATGCCATCATAACCTGATGACTTCATGGGGGAATGGAATCAAGGGTAGAAATTGGGGGCCAACATAACTCGATGCCAACATAGGGTCTTCCATTCCCTAGTTGATACTAACATAGTGTCCCACTCCCTAGTTGATGCCATCATAACCTGATGACTTCATGGGGGAATGGAATCAAGGGTAGAAATTGGGGGTTTTGGGTAGAGTTAGGGATTTTGGAAATTTTGGGAATTCAACCTCATTTTGGGGTTTGATTTCAAAACAAATTGTATATTCGACTTCATGGGGGAATGGGTTATCGAGTTTAGGTCCGAACCTCGAGTTTGGACCAAGCGGGCTCGGGGTCGAATTTTGGTATTTATGGAAGAATCATGGGAAATATATAATTAGGCTTTGGGATTGAGTTATTGAATAATTATTGATGTTATTAAGTCAATTTTGTCTGGATATTATCGTTTCAGAGTCGGATTCAACAGGAAAGGCCGTGATTGAGGTTTGACTTGCATTCTTGGAGTCGAGGTAAGTGTTTGGCCTAACCTTAGCTTGAGGGAATAGGTATAGAGTCTTATTTGCTATGTATAATTCATGTCCAACGTATAGGTGAGGTGATGGGTACCTATATGTTGTGGTCAAGCATGCCCGTGAGTCGAATGTTGATGAGTTATTTAACGTTCTTTGATATCCCCTGTGCTGTGAATTATTGGGAACCTTGGAAGTGGTACCTTGAGGTTACTTCATGACGTAGAAATTTATTGATTATGTATTCGGTTGAGGTTTTTACTGTTGATATTATACTTTTGAGTGAGATTGGTTATAGTTGAGTCCCTTGCCGGGACAATATAATTTTGTTGATTATTTTTGTACATTTGAAATATCGTATTGTTAATCTTTCATATCAATTGTTATTTTTATACTCATCATGCCCGAGGGAACATTTCCGTTCCGAGTGATTATTATTTATGCACGAGGGAACATTTCGTGCCGATGATTATTATTTATGCACGAGGGAACATTTCGTGTCGAGTGATTATTATTTATGCACGAGGGAACATCCCGTGCCGATGATTATTATTTATACACGAGGGAAAATTGCGTGCTGATTGATTATTATTGATGTGCGAGGAGAAATTCCGTGCCGATTGATTGTTATTTATACACGAGGGGACATTCCGTGCCGAGTCGCTATTATTTATGCACGAGGGGGCATTCTGTGCCATGTGATTTTGAGTCTATACATGAGGATTCATGCCGTGTTTTCTCCTGTCTATTTTACTTGTTTGGGCTGATATTTCCTGTTTTACTTCTACATTTCCGTTAGTACTTGATTCTACTGTTTTAGCAAGTGTTTCCCCTCTTATCCCCAGCATGTTCTTCCCCGTACTGTATTTTTATTTATTTTCTTCTATACTATTGAACTACACAGGTACAATTAGTCGTCATGTTCTAGCATCGTCACTAATTCGCCGAGGTTAGGCTCGGCACTTACTCAGTACATGGGGTCGGTTGTACTGATGCTACACCTGCACTTTTTTATGTTGTGCAGATTTCACAGCCGGACCCAGTGGACATCGTTAGGGGGAGTGTCCTTCAGTCTATTCCAGACGACATCGAGGTAGTTCCACAGGCGTTCATGGATCTCGGCGTCACTGTCTATCTTTCACTCTATCATCTATGTGTTTCCAGACAGATATATCATTTTATTTCGAACTGTTTTTTTAGCCAAATCTTAGACTGGTTCGTGAGGTTGTGACTCCACTTCTGGGTTTTGTAGTTAACGGGATTTCATCGTTATTAGCTATTGTTATTTAGATTTATGTTAAGGCTTCCGCCACTTTATCTCAATTATCTAGTCGGTGTTTGTTATTTTCACTTGTTAATAAATCAATTCAGTTAACACGTTGGCTTGCCTAGCGGGTGCAACGTTAGGCACCATCACGGCCTGAAGGTGGGACTTCGGGTCATGACAATTGTACTTCATTGGTTTCCTAGAAATTGCTCATGAACTTGTGACACCGGGTTCTGGGATAACTTTGGAATTTATTCATTATTTAAATTTGTTAAGGACATTATTGTTACTCAATGGAAGTTCGTAATTATTATTTAATGTAATGAAAAGGAATGATTTCAAGAGTATTAAAATAAAGATTTAGTTAACTTCTTGGCATTGACTTGCCTGACAGTGGTGTCCGACGCCATCACGACCTTTATTGGATTTGGGTCGTGACAAACTTGGTCGAGCCTTTAAATCGCATCAAACAACACTAGAATTACGAATCACACCCCAATTCAAGCTTAATGAACTTTAGCATTTCTAATTTCTATATTCAATGCTGAAACCTATCAAATCAAGTCCGATTGACCTCAAATTTTGCACACAAGTCACAGTCCACATTACGGACCTAATCCAACTTTCGAAATCGGAATCTGGCCCTGATATCAAAAGTCCACTTCCGATCAAGCTTCTCAAAAACCTTCAAATTTCTAACTTTACCCAAATGACTCCAAAATGACCTACGAACCTTGAATCCACTTCCGGACGCGCTCCCAATACCAGAATTTCCATGCAGAGCTATTCCCAGACTCGAAATCCCAAACAGACATTGATGACACTGAAATGCACTGCAAACCCCTATTTATGAAATTCTTCCCAAAATGTTAACTTCCACAATAGGCACCGAAATGCTCCCGGCCCATCCAAAACCGAATCTGGACACACCCCCAAGTCCGAAATCATTATACGAACCTGTTGGAACCTCCAGATTCCGATTCCGAGGTCATTTACTCAAAAATCACCACCTAACCAATTCTTCCAACTTAAAGCTTCCGAAATGAGAGTTCTCTTTCCAATTCGATTATGAACTTCCCGAAATTCAATTCCGACCACGCGTGCAAGTCATGGCACCTGAAGCGAAGCTACTCATAGCCTCAAACCACTGAACGATGCGCTAGAGCTCAAAACGACCGGTCGAGTCGTTACACTCCCCTTTCCCAAGTCCCCATGTTTCTTTGCTCCCGCACTCCCAACCCCCACCCACAAATACCCAACATTTTTAGGACTTTATTTTCTTCAAGAATTTAATTGTTCTTCTAAAAATTCACACAAATCCAAATGAACTAATGTGTTGCTTTACCTTTTTACACAAAAATAACGTTAAAATTTATGCTCCATAATTAAAAAGAAAATACTCTTCTTCTTTTTTTGTTGAAAAAGAAGGTACTCTTTACACAATATGAAAATAAAGTACTCATTTTATTAAAAAAAAATACTTTTTCTATATCATGAAAAGGAAATACTCATTTGAAATGAAAGAAAATACTTTTTCTACATCATGAAATAAAAAAACTCATTTTTTTGCAATGAAAGAAAATACTTTTTCTACATCAAGAAAAGAAAATACTTATTTTCCTGAAATGAAAGAAAATACTTTTCACGACATCATTTTGTTGAAACGAAAGAAAATATTTTTTCTACATCATGAAAAGAATGTGTCACCGAAACTCAAAGGCAAGTTCTGTAGAGCGGTGGTTAGACCGGTCATGTTGTATGGAGCGGAGTGTTGGCCAGTCAAGAATTCACATATCCAGAAGATGAAAGTAGCAGAAAGGAGGATGTTGAGATGGATGTGTGGGCACACTAGGCTGGATAAGATTCGGAATGAATATATTCGGGAAAGGGTGGGCGTGGCTCCCGTGGACGACAAGATGCGGGAAGCGCGACTTAGATAATTCGGACACGTGCAGAGGAGAAGCCTTGATGCACCGGTTAGGAGATGTGAGTAGTTGATTTTCGCAGGTACGAGAAGAGGCAGAGGGCGGCCCAAGAAGTATCGGGGCGAAGTGATCAGGCAGGACATGGCGCGACTTCTGACTTCCAAGGACATGGCTCTTAATAGGAAAATGTGGAGGTCGAGCATTATGGTGGTAGGCTAGGGATTAGTCGAGAGTTCGTCCCTCTTTGTACCGGGTAGTCTGGTAGATTTTTGTTTAGGTTTGTTAGCGGTCTATGTTGTGTTGACATTGTTGTTTTGCATAGTTTTGTGTTATTGTCCTTTCACTTAATCGTTGTTGTTATTTTCTTTCTGGCATCTTTTGTTATTACATGACTTTTATCTTGTTTCTTTTTTTATATTAGTGTATCTCCTGTTGAGCCGAGAGTCTTCCGGAAACAACATCTCTACTCTTTTCAGGGTAGGGCTAAGGTCTGCGTACACTCTACTCTCCCCAGACCCCACTAGTGAGATTTTACTGAATATGTTATTGTTGTTATGAAAAGAAAGTAACTTTTTTGGTAAATAAAAAAATTACTTTTTTATATCATGAAAAGAAAATACTCATTTGTTGAAATAAAAAAAAAATTCTATCTATAATATGAAAAGAAAGTACTATAAATAATATTTGTATTTAGGCAGGAGGGTGGGGTGAGGGGATGGGTGGGGTAGGGGTGGTGTGGGGTGAGTAGGTGGGGTTGTGGGGATGGGGAATAAGGTAGGAAAGGTTGAAAAAGAATTTTAAAAAATATTTTCCCTTCTCTTCCAATTGACTATTAACCAAAGTTTAACTATTAATTTTTCCCAAATGATAAACTTTATAATAAATTTAGCTAACTTCATATAAGATACTAATCCTCACTCTTTTTGGTTTCAGATTCTCCAGTATGCACCCCAATCAAACTCTTGCTTTGCGCAATCAAACTCGCTTGGTATAGAATATGTTTTGTAAAGATTATATTGCATTATAACATTGAAATAAGTAAAGAATTTATATAAGGTTATAAAATCTTATTTGATTTCAACTTCCTACATGGTAGTTTAAATAAAGAAATATTCAATAACCTAAATTTACTTGACTTCAAATCCTAAATATTAGGAAAGCAATTAAATTACAATTTTATCCAATATAAAAATGGACAAAATTACAGAATAATGCACTTCATAAGTTGACCTTGCACTTTTTTAGCTCACTTACAAGTTTATAAATGTGTAGTCAAATATCAATAAGATCTTTTCTTTTCCCATTCCCTCTAGATGTAACAACTTCATTTATTCGTACCTACCCCTATTGTAGCTCTCTCCTCATTTTTCACCCATAAATATTTAATTTAATTAATAAAAAAGAATCATATGCAAACAAAACTGAAAACAAGAATTAGTTCCCCATTTTTAGTGTATCCATTGATCGAGATACTCAGTCAACGCTCATTCGTGCTTTCTTCCATAACCAATACTTCTCTGAATTGTTCTTTTTTTTTTTTGTATATCTTCAGGTTTATACATACCTATCACAACTACAAAACGTAAAAACAGACGTGAGAAACCTAAAATCTCATCTCCTTTAATGCTAATCTTATTAAATTTTGATTATGATTTTGTGAGAAATTTGGAGTGGGTATTGTTTGAACTTATTGGAAATAGTCTAATTAGGTTGTATACAAAATTTGAAGTTATTTGCTGGAGATTTGGACTAGATTTATACAAGAATTGCAAGTGAAAATCGTACAAAAATTTCGTCAGAGATGCTTATACACTTTATACAATGTTATACACTTTTATACAAAGAGGTACATTATGTATATAGTTGTATAAAAGTGTATAAAGATGTATAATCACAGAGTGAAAATATTCTTGATACACTATGTATATAGGTGTATAAGGAGAAGAAGAAAAAGAAGAAGAAAATACGAGAAATTCAACAAATACCCGTAAATAATGTATCAACCTTGTATATAATAGTGTATAAGTAGTGTTTATACACTATTTATAAAATATTATACATTATTATAAAAATGAATCCTATCAATGGAGCTTCACGTGTTCTTCTTCTTTCTTGGGCAACCTCTGAAATTTAACTCAAATATAGTCTAAATCTACTCCAAATCACTTGAAATTTAAGTTTTGAACTCATCTTGATGATTCCAATCAATTGGGACAAAACTCATTCCAAACAACTAACTAAACGGAAAACTCAATTTCTGAAACCGAATCTTTGAACCACCTGTAATGGTGACTTTTATTTTTTAAACCCTTAGTTAACCATTGGAATATGAAAAAGAATTGAAGGAGAATAACAATAGTAGAGAAATTTTGTGGTGCAAAGGCTGACACGGGAAGAACAAGAAGAACGAAGAAAAAAGGGGAACGAGGAAAGAAGGGGTGAGCTAACTTGTGAAAAATAATTTTCAGGTTATGTACAACCTGGGCTACACTGGGTAAGGGCTTCAAACGTTGGCCATTTTCTGATGGTTGTTGGGCCAAGTGACAAGGGATGTAATTCCCCCTATAAAATGTGCTTTTAAAAGGTAAAAAAATAAATAACATTTCATTAAAGGCCTTCGTGCTTTTAATATTCTAGTCTCTATTAACATGTATTGCACGATAATAATAGTATGTAATATTCAAACAAGTATATATAGGCAGGAACAATAAATTAATTAATGAAAATTAATGTTATTACATTAGCATAATAATCGAATTTAAAGTGATGATAATATTATATGTACTTATATTTTAGAAATAATCTGAGTGTACCTTATTTTATAGTCGATGTATTATATGTACTTATAGTTTATAATTATGAATGTCATTATATCTTACCCAAGGTCTCTTTGAATGTGGTTATTATTCTATGTTGAAAGTTCAATTGCTTCTTCACAAAATATATTTAATACGGAGTTTTCTTATCAAACATATCTATCTTGAAAGACTCCTCAAATCACTTGAATGTTATTTTTACGTTGAAATATATGATCGGAAAATTTCCATTAGGACACTAGTGTTGTGGCGGACCCACATTTAATTAAGGGGTATCAACTGACACAAAAATTTATGTTGTTTTATTGATAAATTATTTTATTATATGTATAATGTCACAATCCCAAATCCTAACAGGTCGTGATGGCGCATATCATGGAACTAGGCTAGTCAACCATCACATAACTACCCATCAGCTCTATTATAATGTTTCAATAATCAATAACAAGCAACAACAAAGCATAAAATAGTTTCTTTAAGTCTTTATGCCCCAATAATAATCTAACATTCTAAACAACTCTCCACAGACTGGAGTCGATGATCATGAGCATCTAAGAAAATAAACTAACTCTGCTAATGTCTTAATCAATGTCTATGAAATAAATACTAATACTAATAAAGGAAGGGAAATGGAGAAGCTGCGGACGCTGAACAGCTACCTCGAAATCTCGTAAGCTGCTGAATACGAACGAAGACAGCTACTGCTCCGAATCGGTAGCTGGATCTGTGCACAGAGGTATGAGGAGTAATGATGAGTACGTCAACTCAGTAGTAATGAAAATAAATCACAGCCTGAGAAATATGAAACACACAGCACAGATACACCAATTCACAAAAATAGTAAAACACCAAGTCACCATAAAGTATTCATCAAATACATAAGTTCGAAAACAATTTTCCAGAAATCTATTGAAAGAAGTATAATTTCAATATACCTCAGTAAAATTACTTTGAAAAACGAAGTACATAAAAACTCAGTAAAATTATCATAAATCTGCCCCTCGGGTCATAATCATTTCTCGTAACAATTTCCCTCAGCACCTCACCATCACTCAGTATCAGCCCAACGGGCAACCTCCAGTCACTCAGTATCAGCCCAGCGGGTAACCTCACAGTCACTCAGTATCAGCCTCGCGGGCATCACTCGCACTCAGTAGGTACCAGCGCTCACTGGGGGTGTACCGACTCCGGAGGGGCTCCTACAGTCCAAGCGCTATAACAAACCACATCATGGCATAAATCACTCACAATATTGGCCCTCGGGAAATCACTCACAATATTGGCCCTCGGCCTCTCTCGTATCATAACATCCTCAAAATATTGGCGCGCACCCTCAGTTAGTCAGACACTCTCAACATGCCACTCGGGCCATCATTATACCGGGTTCTCGACCCAAAACAGTGTTTCATTTTTCTTTTCAAGAAATAATATCAAAATACTCTGAGTGTCAAAACAATTATAAAGAAAAGACTGAGAGGAAATCATAACATACCAAGTGAGGAAAATAGTAAAAACAGCCCCCAAGGGGTAAACAGATCGGCACTAGGCCCCAAACATGGCTTGCAGCCAAATTATATCAAAGTATATCAATACTATTAAGCATAGGCTTTAAAATCGGGTTCGCAACTCAATAGTTTCCTAAAAAGGAATATATTTCAAAATTTCCAATCTTTGCATTCCAAAATCCGTGAAAGGATGCATAGTCCGGGGTTTCATACCCTCAGGACAGGATTTAAAGACATTACTTACCTCAAACTAGCCCGAAAAGCTACTCTGCAACCCGCTTGCCTCTCGAATCAACTTCTGAGCGCTTCAAATCTATAAAGAACATATTTTTACCATCAAATTATGCTAAAGGAATGAATTCCAATCGAAAAGTACCAATTTTAGCATAAAACCCGAATTTAGCCAAAACCCGACCCCCGGGCCCGCACCTCGGAACTTGACAAATTTTATACTAAAATGTTCTTCCTCATCTCACGAGTCCATACATATAAGGAACACTAAAATCGGAGTTCGTTTACCCCTCAAATAGATCCCTAAAGGTCTCATAATCTCAAGCCCTAACTCCACCTTTTCTACTGATTTTCATGGATTAAACACTGATATTTTGTTCCTTAATCACCTATAATCGAGTTTTACGATCCAAAATACTTACCTCAATAAAGAACGATGATTTACCCTCTTCAAAATCCTCTCCAAGCTCTATTCCCGTTCAAAAATGGTGAAAAAGGGGTTAATGGTCGCGGAGGGTTTATTTAAATACTGCCCAGTTGTTCCTTCATTGCGATCGCGGAAGTACTCACATGATCGCGAATAACAAATCCCCCAGGACCTCAGAAGACTCTACACGATTACAGCACAAGTCACGCGATCGCGATTCAATAGAACCTCAACCCACGCGATCGCAACCATACTCACGCGATCGCGAAGAACAGTTGACCCTGCTCCCCAGGCGCCTGACTAACCCTACGCGATCGCACCAATGCTCACGCGATCACACTGACCAACTCTATATACCTTCGCGATCGCAAACCTTCTCATGCGATCGCGATTTAGAAAATGGCCGGGCTCCAGATTACTCTACGCGATCGCGGATCAATCCACGCGATCGCGATGAACAAAATGATGTTGCACTGACACCAGAAAAACAACAATTTTTCCTAAGGCTAAAATGCCCGTTAGCCACCCGAAATCAATCCCGAGCCCCTCGAGACCCCAAAATATCATATATGATCATTCAAACTTAGTTGCACTCCCGAAACACTAAAAATAACATCAAAACACCAAAATCACATCTAATTCAAGTCTAAGAACTTTAAAATTTCTAAAATCCACCAACGATGTTGAAACTATCCAAAACAACTCCGATTGACCTGAAATTTTGCAGACATATTCAAAATAACATTACAAACCTGTTCCAATTGTCGGAATTCTGTTCCGGGCCCGATAGCCTATTTTCCACTCCGACCGGAAAACACCAAAAACTAACTTTCGCCAATTCAAGCCTAATTCTACACCGGTCTTCACAAAAATATTCTGAACACACTCCTAAGTCCCAAATCACCTAACAAAGCTATACGAGCCATAAAATTCGCATTCTGAGGTCGTTTAACAATAAGTCAACTCTCAGTTGACTTTTCCAACTCTAATGCTATTTTTAAAGACTAAGTGACTAAATTCTCATTATAATAATTCCGATTCTGAGCCTACCAACTATAACACATCAAGAACAGTAATACCAAAACAAGGCAATAACAGTAAATATAATGCAGGTTCTACGTAACGACCGACCGGGTCGTTACATTCTCCCCCTCTAAAATAAACGTTCGTCCTCGAACGGGTCTAGAAACGTACCTGGAGTCTCAAACAAGTGAGGATATTTGCTCTGCATCTCTCGCTCGGTCTCCCAAGTAGCCTCCTCCACTGGCTGACCTCTCTACTGTACTTTCACTGAAGCTATATTCTTAGACCTCAACTTTCTGACCTGACGATCAAAAATTGCTACTGGCTCTACCTCATATGATATATCACCCTCGCGCTGAACTATGCTGAAGTCTAACACATGAGACGGGTCACCTACATACTTCCTGAGCGTCGACACATGAAATACCGGATGAACACTTGATAGGCTAAGTGGCAAGGCAAGTCTATAAGACACCTGTCCAACCTTCTGAAGTACCTCAAAAGGACCAATAAACCGTTGGCTCGGCTTTCTTCTCTTTCCGAACCTCATAACACCCTTCATGGGTGATACTTTCAGCAGTACCTTATCACCTTCCATAAAAGACACATCTTGGACCTTCCGGTCCGCATAACTCTTCTACCTAGACTACGCCGTGCGAAGTCTCTCCTGAATCAACTTCATCTTCTCCAACGCATCCTGAATCAAATATGTGCCCAATAACTTAGCTTCACCAGGCTCGAACCAACCAACTGGAGATCTACACCTCCTACCATATAAAGCCTCATACGGGGCCATCTGAATATTGGACTGGTAGTTGTTATTATATGCAAACTCTGCTAGTAACAGAAACTGATCCCATGAACCACCAAAATCAATCACACAAGCCCGTAACATATCCTCCAAAATCTGAATAGTCCGTTCCAACTGCCCATCGGTCTGAAGATGAAATGCACTTCTCAACTCTACATCAGTACCCATACTTCTCTGTACGGCCCTCCAAAACTGAGATGTGAACTGAGTGCCTCTGTCAGAAATAATAGAAATCGGAACTCCATGCAATCGGACAATCTCCTTAATGTAAATACCAGCTAATCGCTCTGAATTATAAGAAGTACCAATAGGAATGAAGTGCGCGGACTTGGTCAATCTATCCACAATGACCCAAATAGCATCAAAACCCTTCGAAGTCCGTGGAATCCCAACTACAAAGTCCATAGTAATTCGCTCCCACTTCCACTCCGGAATATCTAACCTCTGAAGTAATCCACCTGGTCTCTGGTGCTCATACTTGACTTTCTAGCAGTTGAGACACCGTGCTACATACTCGACAATATCTATCTTTATCTGCCTCCACCAATACTGTTGTCTCAGATCCTGATACATCTTCGCGGCACCCGGATGAATGGAATACCGCGAGCTGTGAGCCTCTGCTAATATCAACTCTCGAAGCCCATCCACATTGGGCACGCAAATACGGCCCTGCATCCTCATAATACTATCATCACCAATAGTCACATCCTTGGCATCATCTCGACGGACCCTATCCTGAAGTACTAACAAATGGGGATCATCATACTGTCGAGCTCTAATATGGTCATAGAGAGAAGACCGGGAAGCCACACTAGCTAATACCCGCGGAGGGTCTGACAAATCCAATCTCACCAACTGACCTGCCAAAGCCTGAACATCTAGTTCTAAAGGTCGCTTTGCTGCTGAAAGGTATGCTAGACTCCCCAAACACTCGGCCCTGCGACTCTAGGCATCGGCCACTACATTGCCCTTTCCCGGGTGATACAAAATAGTAAGGTCATAATCTTTGAGAAGCTCCAACCATATCATCTACCGTAAATTAAAATCCTTCTGCCTCAGCAGATACCGCAAGATATGATGGTCAGTGAAAATCTCACATTGTACCCCATACAAGTAATGGCGCCAAATATGTAAGGCATGAACAATGGCAGCTAACTCAAGATCGTGCACTGGGTAATTCTTCTCGTGCACCTTCAACTATCTAGATGCGTAGGCAATCACCCTACTGTCTTGCATCAATACCGCTCCCAAGCCAACTCTAAAAGCATCACAATAGATTGTGTAAGAACCCAAACTAGTGGCAAAACAAATACCGGAGTTGTGGTCAATGTTGACTTGAGCTTCTGAAAGATCTCCTCACACTCATTGGACCATCTGAATGGAGCACCCTTCTGGGTCAATCTGGTCAATGGTGAAGCAATAGAAGAAAATCCTTCCACAAAGCGACGGTAATATCCCGCCAGACCAAGGAAACTCCTAATCTCAGTAGCTGAGGACGGTCTGGGCCAACTCTACACCGCCTTAATCTTCTTCGGATCAACCTAAATACCCTCACTAGACACCACGTGCCCCAAGAAAGCTACTGAACCAAGCCAAAACTCACACTTGGAGTATTTTGCATAAAGCTTCTCCTCCCTCAACCTCTGTAACATAACCCTCAAGTGCTGAGCATGCTCTTCCTGGCTATGAGAATAAACCAGGATGTCATCAATGAACACAATGACGAACGAATCAAGGTAAGGCTAAAACACATTGTTCATCAATTTCATGAACGCGGTTGGGGCATTAGTCAGCCTAAATAACATAATCAGAAACTCATAAAGACCATATCTGGTCCTGAAAGCAGTCTTCGAAATATCAGAATCCCGAATCTTCAACTGGTGATACCCCGACCTCAAATCAATCTTGGAGAACACCTTAGATCCCTGAAGATGATCAAACAAGTCATCAATATGGGGAAAAGGATATCGATTCTTCACCATAACCTTATTTAGCTGCCTATAATCAATGCACATACGCATGGAGCCATCTTTCTTCTTCACAAAAAACACAGGTGCACCCCAAGGTGACACACTCGGTCGGATGAACCCCTTATCTAAGAGTTCCTGAAGCTGCTCTTTCAATTCCTTCAACTCCGCTGGTGCCATACGGTAAGGTGGAATAGAGATAGGTTGGGTGTCTGGAACCACGTCAATACCAAAATCAATATCCATGTCAGGTGGCATGCCTGGCAGCTCTGCAGGAAATACGTCCGAAAAATCGCGGGCTACAAGAACAGAATCAACAGAAGGAGTCTCATTACTAACATCCCTCAAAAAAGCAAGATAAGACTCACACCCTTTCTCAACCATACACTAAGCCTTTAAATAAGAAATCACTCTGCTAGGCACATGCTCTATAGACCCTCTCCACTCAACTTTCAGAACTCTAGGCATAGCTAGGGTCACGGTCTTATCGTGACAATCAAGGATAACATGACATGGTGATAACCAATCCATGACCAGAATTACGTCAAAATCAACCATACTGAGTAACATCAAGTCCACTCGGGTATCCAGACCCCCAATAGATATAAGACATGGCCGATACACACGGTTCACAACAATAGTATCGCCCACCGGAGTCGAAACATGAACAGATGTAAGTAAAGACTCACGGGGCATATTCAGAAAGTGGGCAAAATAAGATGAAACATATGAGTACGTGGAAATAGGGTCAAATCAAGCCAAAGCATCAGTGTGACAAACTGAAATAGTACCTGTAATCACCGCATCTAAGGCCATAGCATTAGGCCTAGCCGGAAATGCATAAATACGTGGCTAGCCTCCACCTACTCGACCTCCCCCTCTAGGGCAGCCTCTAGCTGCCTGACCACCACCCCTGGCTGTCTCAGTAGGTGAAGTGACTGGGACTGAAGTCGAGGGCTGAACCCTCTACTTAGATGAACTACCAGGACGACGGGGACACTGCCTCCACTCATGTCCGAACTCTCCACACTCATAACAACCACCTGAAGCTGGAGATGAAAACTGATGAGAACCCCTGCCACCGTGATAACCACCAGACGAACCATGCATAGAAGAACCCTGATAAGATGATGCTCAGGTGGAGCTCTGATCTGGAAGGGCACTAAAAGATGAACGGCCCTGATGAGAGCTGCGAGGACCTTGCCCCGAAGATACACCACAGTAAGCTAGGCGAACTAGCTATGGAGGTCTAAATGGATGCCCTCTGATGTGCTGAAACTGCCCTCTAGAAAGGGCACCACTAAAGCTACCTGATCCCCGAGGCTTTTTGGCCT
Organism: Nicotiana paniculata; assembly: GCA_005239505.1. Taxonomy (NCBI): domain Eukaryota; kingdom Viridiplantae; phylum Streptophyta; class Magnoliopsida; order Solanales; family Solanaceae; genus Nicotiana; species Nicotiana paniculata. Next base: position 5,607 of record ML339832.1, on the reverse strand, counting down.
CCCTCTCCTCACGCTTGTACCTAAGAACCGACTCAATATCCGAGCAATGTCAACTAACTGCTCAAATGTAGCCCGACACTCTCTCCCTGGTCATCAAAATCCGAAGTTGATACCTGAGACCATCTACAAACCTCCTGATCCTTTCCCTATCAGTAGGGACTAACTCCGAAGCATGTCTAGCCAATTCGGAAAACCTCACCTCGTACGGAGTAACTGAAAACTCTCCCTGGCGCAGCTGCTCGAACTGTTTGCGCTGCTCCTCTCTGTGGGACTGAGGAACATACTTCTCCAAAAAGAGCGTGGAGAACTGCTGCCATGTGAGTGGTGCTGAACCAACCGGCCTACGCCTCTCAAATGCCTCCCACCAAGTGAAAGCAGCACCAACAAACTGAAATGTAGCAAACGAGACCCCACTGGTCTCCAAAATACCCGCAGTACGTAGTATCCTCTGGAACTTATCTAGAAACCCTTGGGCATCCTCGCCCTCTGTACCGCTGAAAGTCGGAGGCTGAAGTCTGTTGAACCTCTCCAGCCTGCGCTGCTCATCCTCAGGAATAGCAGGAACCACATAATCCTGAATTGGGGCAATCGGCTGAGCTGGGACTACCCCCGGTGCCTGAATACCCTGTACAGCCTGCTCAGGTGTCCGACAGCTGGAGTCTGAACGCCTCTCTCAGCCTGAGCTGTAGTGGCAGTAGTAGACATAGCAACTTCCTCAGCCAAACTGGTACACACCGTCAATATCCGAGCCAGGGTCTCCTGAAGACCCGGAATAAGCATAGGCGCTGTCGGTGCCTGAGCATGTCCCGCTGGAGTACCCTCTGCGGGAACCTGATCCTGAATGACAGGGAGATCCTATGGTACTGTCCCCGGCTGCTACATAGGCTGGTCCCTGAACTCTACCACGGCCCCGACACCTTGTGGGTCTGGATGGTGTCTGGTCACCCTGATCGGTATTGCGTGTCCTCCCCATCTGTGAGAGAATGAAACAACATGAGGTTTAGATTTCAAGAATCAATAGATTGGCACGAAAGAGTTCAAGAAAATAGAGACGTTTCCTAAGAGTTCTGCAGCCTCTCGAAGATAAGTACACGTCTCCGTACCGATCCGCAAGACTCTACGGAACCTACTCATGACCGTTGAGTCCTGTGTAACCTAGGACTCTGATACCAACTTGTCACGACCCCAAATCCTAACAGGTCGTGATGGCGCATATCGTGAAACTAGGCTAGCCAACCATCACATAGTTACCCATCCACTCTATTATAATGTTTCAATAATCAATAACAAGGAGCAACAAAGCATAAAATAGTTTCTTCAAGTCTTTACGCCCCAATAATAATCTAACATTCTAAACAACTTTCCCAAGACTGGAGTCAATGATCATGAGCATCTAACAAAATAAACTAACGCTTTAATGTCTTAATCAATGTCTATGAAATAAATACTAATACTAATAAAGGAGGGAAATGGAGAAGCTGCGGACGCTGAAAGCTACCTCGAAATCTTGTAAGCTGCTGAATACGAACGAAGACAGCTACTGCTCCGAACCGGTACCTGGATCTGTGCACAGAGGCATAGGGAGTAATGATGAGTACACCAACTCAGTAGTAATGAAAATAAATCACAGTCCGAGAAATACGAAACACACAGCACAGATACACCAATTCACAAAAACAGTAAAACACCAAGTCACCATAAAGTATTCATCAAATACATAAGTTCGAAAACCATTTTCCATAAATCCTTTGAAACAAGTATAACTTCAATATATCTCAGTAAAACTCTCAGTAAAATCAGTTTGAAAAACGAAGTGAATCATAGTCAAAAACTCAGTAAGATTATCATAAATCTGCCCCTCGGGCCATAATCATTTATCGTTACAATTTCCCTCAGCACCTCACCATCACTCAGTATCAGCCCATTGGGCAACCTCACAGTCACTCAGTATCAGACCATCGAGAAACCTCACAGTCACTCAGTATCAACCCCGCGGACATCACTCGCACTCAGTAGGTACATGCGATCACTGGGGGTGTACAGACTCGGAGGGGCTCCTACAGCCAAGCGTTATAACAAGCCACATCATGGCATAAATCACTCACAATATTGGCCCTCGGCCTTTCTCGTATCATAACATCCTAACAATATTGGCATGCATCCTCACTCAGTCAGACACTCTTAACATGCCACTCGGGCCATCATAATACCGGGCTCTCGACCCAAAATAGTGTTTCATTTTTTTTTCAAGAAATAATATCAAAATACTCTGAGTGTCAAAACAATTATCAAGAAAAGACTGAGTGAAAATCATAACATATCAAGTAAGGAAAATAGTAAAAACATCCCCCAAAGAGTAAACAGATCGACATTAGGCCCCAAATCGCTTGCAGCCCAAATTATATCAAAGTATATCAATACTATTAAGCATAGGCTTTAAAATCGGGTTTGCAACTCAATAGTTTCCTAAAAGGAATATATTTCCAAATTTCCAATCTTTGCATTCCAAAATCCGTGAAAAGATGCGTAGTCCGGGGTTTCATACCCTCAGGACAGGATTTAAAGACATTAGTTACCTCAGACTAGCCCGAAAAGCTACTCTGCAACCCGCTTGCCTCTCGAATGAACTTCCGAGGGCTTCAAATCTATAAAGATCATATTTTTACCATCAAATTATGCTAAAGGAATGAATTCCAATCGAAAAGTACCAATTTTAGCATAAAACCCGAATTTAGCCAAAACTCGATCCCCGGGACCGCGCCTCAGAACTTGACAAATTTTATACTAAGATGTTCTTCATCATCTCACGAGTTCGTACATATAAAGAACGCTAAAATCGAAGTTCGTTTGACCCCACAAATCGATCCCTAAAGGTCTCATAATCTCAAGCCCTAAACCCACATTTTCTACTGAATTTCATGGATTAAAAACTGATATTTTATTCCTTAATCAGCTATAATCGAGTTTTAGGGTCCAAAATACTTACCTCAATTAAGAATGATGATTTACCCTCTTCAAAATCACCTCCAAGCTCTATTCCCGTTCAAAAATGGTGAAAGGGGGGTTAATGGTCGCGGAGGGTTTACAGTTGTTCCTTCACTACGATCGCGGATGTACTCACGCGATCGCGAAGAACAAATCCCCCAGGCCCTCATAAGACTCTACACGATCGCAACACAATCCACGCGATCGCGATCAATAGAACCTCTACCCACGTGATCATACTCACGCGATCGCGAAGAACAGTTGAACCCGCTCCCCACGCGCCTGACTAACCCTACGCGATCGCACAAATGCTAATGTGATCACACTGACAACCGCTACATACCTTAGAGATCGCACACCTTCTCACGCGATCGTGATTCACAAAATGGCCGGGATCCAGATTACTCTGCGCGATCGCGTATCAATCCACGTGATTGCAATGAACAAAGTGCTGCTGCACTGACACCAGAAAAACATCAGTTTTTCCTAAGGCTAAAATGCATGTTAGCCACCCGAAATCAATTCCGAGCTCCTCGGGACCCCAACCAATTATACCAACATATCATATATGATAATTCAAAGTTAGTTGCACTCCCGAAACACTAAAAATAACATCAAAACTCCAAATCACATCTAATTCAAGCCTAAGAACTTTGAAATTTCTAAAATCCACCAACGATGTCGAAACTATCCAAAACAACTCCGATTGACCTGAAATTTTGCAGACATATCCAAAATGACATTACGAACCTGTTTCAACTGTCAGAATTTCATTCCGACCCCGATAGCCTATTTTCCACTGCCGACCGAAAAATACCAAAAACTAACTTTCGCCAATTGAAGCTTAATTCTACACCGGTCCTCAAAAAAATATTCCGAACACACTCCTAAGTCGAAAATCACCTAACGAAGCTATCCGATCCATAAAATCCGCATTCCGAGGTCGTTTACCAATATGTCAACTCTCAGTTGACTTTTCCAACTCTAAGGCTATTTTTAAAGACTAAGTGACTAAATTCTCATTATAATAATTCCGATTCCGGCCTACCAACTCTAACACATCAAGAACAGTAATACCAACTTATGACAAGGAAATAACAGTAATTATAATGCAGGTTCTACGTAACGACCGACCGGGTCGTTACATATAGATATATATTTATATATATTTAATTTTTTTATTAATATTTTGACACTAGTGAATAAAAAAATTGACTCCATTATTGAATCCTTAAATGCAGTAAAAGACCTGATATATTAAACCTATTAGATTTCTTGCTCTAACATATCATAATTTTAACTCTTCCGTATATGAATATCTTCCATATCATAAAAGAAATAACTCCAATTCACTATTCACGTTAGCGAGAGTACCATCGCGAACGCGAAGAAGGACACTAGATGACAGCTGAAGCTGAGGAAAAATCAGATTTTCTAAGTTTCAAACTTTCGAAACATATTCGAAATTCACCCGAGCTCTTGAGGATCCAAACCAATTATGCACACAAGTCCAAAAATCTCATACGAACTCGCTCGCACCTTTAAAACACTAAAATAACGCCTAGAAATATAAATCGACACCAAATCAAAGGAAATTTTTGTGAAAACTGTAAAATTTCTATTTCACAAGTAAACGTCCAAATCATGCCAAACCAACTCCGTTTCTCACCTAATTTGAGAGACAAGTCATAAATATAATAGTGGACCTGTACCGTGCTCCGGAACCAAAAAATGTAACCTGTATCATCAAGACCAAAAATCAGTCGATTCTTAAAAACCATTAAACTTCAAACTTTCAACTTTCAACCAAAATTAATAACTCGAGTAGGAACCTCTGGATTCAATTCCGGGCATACGCTCAGGTCCCAAATTTGATATGGGCCCACCAGGACTGCCAAAATACGGATTCGGTTCAGTTTTCTCAAAATGTTGGCCGAAGTCAACTCAAATGAATCTTTAAAGAAAAATTCTTATTTTTTATCAGTTTTTAACATATAGCCTTCCGGAAGAACACCCCGAACTGCGCACACAAATCAAGAAAGGCTAAAATGAGGTATTTGAGATCTCGAAACACATAATTAGGTTCTAAAACATAAGATGACCTGTCGGGTCATCACACTTTTTTTGAAGTTTTCCTGTTTCAAAAAAGCTTTGTACTGCAACATACACCTTCTTCTTCATTAAGTCCTAATTCTTTTTAAAGAACTCTTTAGAATATCCATCAATCCCTGGAGCTTTTTCTGTTGGCATATCTTTTATGGCTATGTCTATCTCTTCATTTGTCACTGCCTTTACCAATTCTGTTTAGTGATCCATATTTGTTGACCCATTTCACTGCATAGTTTTGAAGATTGACAAATGGCTGACNATTGAAGTCGAATTCAGCAAGGAAAGTAACAAAATAAAGGAAGTTGAGTTTGGTATGAATTATGTTCACCCAGGTAGAGTTGGACTAGAATTGGATGACAAGCTCAACTGACTCTATAAATACTTGATGTATTTCTGCTGAAATTGGACATGCACAAAAACTGAAGTGAATCAAAAGTCTGAAAGCAAAAGTCCCAGAGTCAATTTGCTAGCAGAGTCATTGTGCGATTAAAAGGCTACAGATCAACTAAAAGA